>JAXCGZ010002526.1:12500-50486 GCA_037179515.1 Halocaridina rubra
GTGACACAAATCTGTGCATAATATAGCCATAACACCATACAAAATCTAATAGTCACCCGGTTATACAGCACAGACTTCCTTTTCTTGTAAAGGCTAGAATGGTGCCTCCTTTTGGACTTGGGTCTCGGCAATGTGCGATTGTTTACCTGAGTGAATGCCCTTCCTAACAACAGACCATGGCGGGTCTCGAACTGACGACTTGACAAATCACAATTGTGTGCTCTACCACCTGGCCATGGCGGACACAGTAATAAAATCTAATGGTAACTGTATCATTCCAACAGAACTCCATCTTTTATTCTCAGTTTTTTCAAATATTACGAATGAAACATGTCACACGAACTGAAACTATCAATGTTCAGTTTACATTACAAACAAGCTTCTTCATTCACAGTAACAACCAGGTTTATTTATGGAGCAAAATAACTTTGATTTAATTACAAAACTGCCCAGAACAAACAACATAAGAATTACAAACAATGAAACTAACTTACATCAAAAATATAAATTTTTTTCACCTATGGTAATCGAAAAACAAATGTGACAGAAAATGTAAACAAAAATAAAAATAAAGGAAAGATAATGAATCTGTCATTTATTTAAGAGAAGGATCCTGAAACTGTCCCATTTAACCACTACATGCAAACATCATTGTTTATTGTTATATTTTACTTTAGAGACAGAAAATGTCAAAACTCTACATGCAAAGAAGTAGAAACACTAAGTATTGCGATTGTCCAGATATGACCCCTTGAGTGGCCAGGGGGCGGTATAAAAAAAAAATTTAAGATAGAATTGACTACAATAAATCTTTAATGCAATTTCTGTCCTCTTCTGCAAAACACAACTAGAAAATGGACACTCTCTTTGCATGAAATTACCTCTGGGATACAATCCTTGTGCTCTACCATGACCACAATGTCATCCAGAGGCAAGAGACTGTGACATTTTATTTCTGTGGATGCGTTCTTGCCCTCGGTGCAGCAAGCCAACAGTTTCACCAGTTCTATGTGATACCTGAAAAGCATCTCCTTAACATTATGTACTTAAAATGTATTTATGAGTTTCAGTTATCTACAGCATTATTATATAGAGTACGAAAATACAAAAGTTATCTATAATTCTATTTCTCTGCCTCTGCCCAAATTGCAGCTGAAACCACAAACGTCTCCCCAATTCCTAGTGTCCCTTTTCTATACATGACAAGCCTCCTTTACCTTACATGACTCCTTCTCTCTACCTGACGAGACTCTCTAAACCTGACATAATTAAGTAGTGAAAGGTCTCCAATAAAAGGCAGAGGCATGGGATAGTGATAGCATTAGAGCCCAGCTATATACCTATCTTATATCCAGTGCCCAAGCCCACTCTCCAACCGTGTGGACCCAGCGATAGCCAGGCGATGGCTGAATAACCAGGTAGCCTTATGCAATATCATTGACCTCCCAATCAATTGCCCAACTACAAGAGACAATTAAAGCTAATCCAATCCCAGGCCAGGATCAAACCTGGGACCTGTACATTAAAAGCCCCAGATGATTCTACTGCTCAACAATGTCTTTCTAAATCTCTAAGAATTTTGCTTGTAACTATTATCATTATCTAACACTGCTCTTTGGTAGGAATGACACAAATTTCAAGGTTCACAACAGATTACTCAATTCAACACACAGCCATTCAAAATTATTTCAAGGGTTAATATGCACTACCTATAAACACTATTATTAATGAAACCATAAAAAAAAATATTGTAAATAATGCCAGATTTTCTTAGTAACTAGTATTGTTATCATTAATCAATGTCAAAACTGTTAATCAAATAATAAGCTAATCAAACAAAACTACTGTAAAAAATATTAGTTGTCAAAAGAAAAAATCATTCTCAGAATTAATGTACTTTAACTTTTTAATGTACTGTACATTTCCAAAAGGATTAAAGTTTACCCAATTTTATAAATGTCACTCAAAAAATACAAAAGATTAAGACAGCCTTAAATATTTATAATTCCACACGCACACGCGCACATACTGTAACAAATCATTTTTACTGTGTGGATTCCCTCAGTCCACGAAAGAGAGCGGATGAACTCTGGAGACGGAAAGTTGGTTTTACTGATTAGTAACACATTAATACTTAAAAAACAGACATTTTCAAGACAATAAACAATTAAATTTCTTTCCTATATAGAATAAGTTGAATTCATATGAAGTCAAAGTTATGAAGAATATTGAACATTACAATATAAAGTACTCAAATCCTTACAAGAATGAAAGTCATCTATTAGTCAAAATGTTTTTTTTTAACTCTAGAACCTCTGGTAACTATAATAAAGCTATATGAAGTAATAGTGAAGAAGATTACATATTTAAACATTACTGTCATAAAAATTCCTTACAAGACAAAAATTCATCTATTAATCAAATGGTTTTTTTTTTACTTTAAAGCCTTTATTAAATATGGTGAAGTTATAAGTAAGGACCGTATCACTGCACTAAGAAGAACTGGCCATGAATTCCAAATAGTACACAAGGTATATATTCTTTCCATTTTATTAGGTGATTTTTAACTATATCGATACCTCCTAAGGGAGGGGGCAAGAAAGTTTCCTCCGTATTCCCCTGCGTCTCGTAGAAGTCGAAACCTAGCAATAATGAGTGTTGTATTACTTCATTTGCCAAGGACATTTAACTTGTAAATAAAATGATAAATCTTTAACCCTTCACCTGTGAAGGTGTCTTATAGGGACATATTCTTTCAGGACGTAAGTTCAGAACGTCCTACGTGTGGGCATGCATCATTTCAAATTAAAGTACCATTCCCTAGGGAGGTGGTGAAGTGGAAGGCAATATCTGGCATCTTTTACCATGTTACCATATATGAGTCAATGTTTTATCCAGTTAAGCGGCTCAGAAGGAGTCAGTAGACTCTTTGATGTCAAGGGGGACAATATGAAATTTTTGTGCAGAGACGTGGCAGAAACGCCCCCGCACTGAGGTGTGACTAACTTTGTAGATAGCTCGCAGGGCAAGGGTTAAGCAAGAAATAAAAAGTGTAATATATTTTCATGTAACTAAAACTGAAGGATCTTATATCAACCAGGGATTAATGACAATGAAATGACATCACAATCTATTCCTTTTTTTTTTTATCCCCAAAAGGTAAAGCAACTGAATTGAAGCAGAGAATGTTAATATGAGTGCAGTCTTAAAGAAATCATGAGACTTACAATTACAAATTTATTGCTATACCCAACTGTTATGTTAACCGACCACTGAAATGATTAACAACTATGTTAATAAATCAGTTTTCCAGAGTATACAGATAATCAATAACATTTAACATTTCAAAAACAAACTAAATATACTTCTTGAGCAAAACCATACCTGAGCGGACTGCTGTCATCGAAGTCCATTCGATTTCGGTCAGCTTTCATCATGTCAATAAAGGTATTGAACGAAGCTCTTTCATTGTAAAAGACCAAAACATCCTCTCCAGCACTCACCAGCTACAAAAGCAGAAAATAAAATAAAAATGAATATTATATAAAACGACAGGGGACTGTGGTAGAGCTATGCTACGAGCACTCACCTCAGGAATGACAGACTCTTTGATCGAGTCCAACTTTCCTCAAGGTTTTATTCTATCACATTTCTATGTCTTTATTTCCTTGAATATTCTTTCTGCCTGTCATTTTTATTGTTTAACATTCTCTTATTTCTGCCTTGTCCTTAAGCTGCTACTTTTTCTTCTTAAACTATTCCTTGGTGCCATGCCATATGAGAGCATTTTCTTTGCCCATATCACAGTGTCACACTCTAATTCCCATTTTGGATCAGTTGTGGCCACCCTGCTACCTTCATTGGAATATAGCATCACAAAAATAATACTTCAATTATTCACATCAACATTATTCTCAACCAACCTCCTGCATAACTATATCCTGACAACGACGGATGAACTGTCCTTCGGCTTTGACGATCGTCTGGAGGAATTTCAGATACTGAACGTGCCTACCATGGGTCTCGATGCAGTGAATAAAATGCTGTATAACGCGTTCTGACACCTCGCTGCAGAGCTGCGAATTATCCTTAAAAACTGCGCAGATTGTTTTGGCTTCCAAAAGCTGCAATGATGGTACTATTATGATATAAAATTCACTTTCATTTAAGTGTGATGGCTAAAAGGAAACAAATTCTGAGAAGCATCCATATTTTTACATCTAAAAGTCAAAGACTTTCACACTCAATGAAGTTTATCTTCATGATGTGAATCTGGGGGCTTAGGAGTATATGCCTCTCCTAACACCCTGGGGTGATATCAAACCAGTATTTGTCACTTCCCGACTCATGCACTTTACCACTGAGCTACTATGGCCATCTGCAGTATTTGTTCTAAGGTACTGTCTAAACACACCTTGAAAATGCACTTAGCATTGTGGGAAACTCTTGGACTCTCTTAAGGGCATAAGAATATAGATATATGTCAAGAAAGTGATTGCAAAGATACTAAAAATATCATAATTAGGGGACCTACACATCAATATTACCTAACTAAAATACAGAATTAAAAAAAAAAAGCATTAGTACACAGTGACTAGTGGAAGTTTTCCTTATGAACTTTAAATTGCACGAAATATTCTTATACAGATATAGCACTTGATACTTATGCATTTTGCATCCAAATATAAGGAGATGTACTTACACCAGGATTAAGAAACAGTTCAATATTTTTATAAAGAAGGGCTTGATTCTGGCGGTCGCCCAAGCAAAAGTTTTGCAAGAACTGGTGCGCCAGTTCGATGAGTTCGTTCATTCTCTTGTCTTCCTTCTTATCATATGGAATCTGGAAAGCACAATTTGAAAACGAATAATAATGATAAAATGCCAATATATCTATGAAAATACAAAGCAATAAAAAGAAGGCATAGACAAAAAACAAATATCAGTAAAGAAGAGGTACATAAAAAAGCAAAATGCAATAAAGAAAAGGCAAAAACGAAAGAATAAATGCAAGGTTTAGAACATTATCCACAAATTACCTGCAGTAAGTCAAGCACTACGGAATGAATTCCCATGTTACGCAGGAGTCGCTGTTCGTTTCTCTTGGGGCTGAGATGTCCGTGGTTAGACTGCGTTACGCAAAGTTTATTCATTCTTACCAGTATCTGCAAGAAATAAATTTGATATCTAAAAAAGAAAAACTTTATTGATACATATTGAATTGTATTACAATCTCCCACCAGGGGGAACCACAACAAACCTTCAACCTGTCTATAAAAAATGGAAAACATTTAGGTATGAGTACTGAAGTGGGCGTTCACAATTCACAATATCGATTGATCTAAAAAGATTTCCAGTGTAACCTGTCTCACTTTTGGAGATTTACCATATGGCATTAGGAAGGGCATCCAGCTCCTGAAAACATACCTGTGTCAACCTCGATTCGATTAGGGATTAATAATGAATATTGATGTACAGCGAAATGAATATGTTCTTTCGCTATTTTAAGTTACTCAGTAACAACATTTTCTTACAACTGAACAGCTTTTATTTGTCAAAATTAGCTCCCACTCGAATGGGAGTGGACAAAGTAATGTCGGAGCTGTAATGGGGATTGAGACAGCATGTAATTCATAACCTCTCGGGATCAAACCCCCATTGGTCGCCTCCTGACTTGCATATACTACAACTGAGCTAACACGGCACTGTCGCACAAGTAATGGTATCAAAAGATGGTAATTTACTGCATCAGCATCAACAACATATTTCTAAGTACCACAAACAATGTCAAGATTGAGTTACAGAAGGTCTACCATCATCATCAGTTGTGTACAACAGTATGTAGAAGATAAACATTATACCATAACTGAAATTACCAAAAAAAAATTCTATAAACCCGTAAAATGGATGAGACTAAATGGATGACCTGTTGAAAATTAAAAAAATAAAAATAAATATCTGTGAAAGCGAAGATGTACCTGTTGGATCCTCTTATAATTCTCTGCCTGTTCAGGTTCCAGGGGAGGCCCAAGGCCCAAATCAATGGCAGACCCCTGTTTATCCTGCAATGTTAGCATTGGGGCTGGTTTCTTGGGCTTGCTTTCACCTGTGAAATATAAAACTTCATTTGAAATATACAGCAACAGTGTCAGGCAGGCAAATACTTGAAAAAACTCAACTATTAGTCATGTCTGAATGGCATTTCAAAGACGAAATGGATACCAAGCAAGGACAGCAAAGAATCACGTAAAGAGTTCTCAATTCTTCGTCTTCTCGAAAACATAGATGCAATAATACCTTTATACTAGACTAATTCTTTTGCATAAGTGATAAAGAAGAATATTACTTTTGTATATAGAGGTCACAATATAAGTTCCTATGTACTGTATGTAGTTCTTTAATCAAACTCAATTTTTTAAGTCATTCATACGCATACCATGTGTATACCCTGGCCTCATTATACAAGACTGCTTCACTCTTGTGATAGCAACAGATATGAAAGAGGCAGGTGGAGGCGGCTCATCAAAAGCAGCGACCTCGTATAAAGAGGGGCTTCTAAAGCTGATGAAATTTTGTTTTAGGGGTGTCACTTCGTGCTATTATAATAAACTATATCAATGAGTGACTTTCATACTTCTTGACATCACGGACTCAGTTGGAGAGCATGACATAAAGAGCTAAACCTAATTAAAACTATTAATATACAATTCTTACCTTCATCCTCATCCTCATCTTTCTTCTTCTTTTTTTTCTTTGCTCCTCCACCAGCCGCTCCGCCGTCCTCGTCCGCAGATCTCGACTTGTAGACCCACAACTCGGATTTTTCGACGAGATTTCTCAAGTCGTCCAAGTCTTCTTTGATTTGCTTGTAGCATTCTACATCACCATCTTGTACTAGCAATTGAACCTACATGAAGAAGAACAGATATATTGTATTATAAATTTTTTCAACATCATGCCATATTTTGGAAGGAAAGACCTTGAATAAGATGGATGGAGGGGATGTAAAAAGCACTGGATGCAAGTGGAATGCCAGTGGAGCAGGGAAGAGAGAGTGCAAGAGAGAAATAGTGTGTAACTGGTAACTGCTGAAGGCCAAAGGGCTTTCTCACACCTGCTAACAGTGTAAACTGGGTTGGTGAGTTGGGGGGAGTCGCCATTAGATGAAAAGGTGGGAGATACCATATTTTGCTGAAAGGTAGCCACAACTGAATAAAATAGAGGAGGCTGCACAATGTAAGCATACCCTGTCCAGCCTCACCTATCACTATTTTATCCCTTTAAGTCACCTTATATGGTACTAAAAATACAAGTGAGGCATTTTTTCTCCCTCAGCACTGTGTTGGCTATACTGCTACGTTGACAAAGAGAGGGATCAAGGTTGCATGGTGGTTAGAGCGCTCGTCTAAGCAAGTAACAAACACGTGTTTGAGCCTACTCGTGGTTTAGGAAGAGCATTCAGCCTTAATTACTCATTTCAAACATGTTAGTGCCCCCCCCCCCAGTTGAATGGAGATCAATAGTGACAAAGGGTGAGATTTAAACCACATCAGCTGCCTGCAGACATGCGCATCCTACCACTGACCTATTACACCTTCCTCTATCAGAGCAGATACATTACTTAAAAAAAAACAAATATTACATACCCAAACCTTTAACTTACTTGTTTAAAGCACTGAAGGACCTCCTGTCTCTGAGAAAAATGACGGAAGAGGAGCTGGAGAGAGCGAGATACTAATGGAGGATATTCGTGCATGATCAAATGCAGCAAAACCCTTAGAAATTTCTTGCCACCTTCACCGTCTAAGTCCAGGCTGGAACTCTCTCTCCTGTCATCAAAACCATAATATGTAAATTCAGGATGTTCTGAGGAAGGAAGAATATCTCATAAATAATTCTTTCAAACACGTCTAATTACGCTTAGTAATCTTTGAGAAAATTCAGTATATAAAAACACTACAATAAGCAAATTAAAGAGGTTTTTAAAACAGATTAATACCCTGTGAGATATATTAGTTTAAAATATTAAAAAAATGCATGTTCACAATTATTCCATCAAAAAACTCAATAATTACAAGCAGTAATCTAAGAAAAATAAGTTCATAAAAAATGAATTCCAAAAAATGTTAAGAGGCGTTCACATACGTATCATCAAATATGATCTGTGCTCTGGCCCATATGTTTTCCAAGTTCTTGTTTTTTAGCCCCTGGTTGGCACTGTCCCCATTGGTGGCACTGGCATTCTCATCCGATTCTTTCTTGAATATGGACAGCAAACAACTTATGCGATAATCCAACCGCACATCAAGTATAAACTGAAATAAACGTGTAATACTGATAAGATCTTTGCCCTAACTGTAATTCCCCTGCATGTCAAAGAGTTAATTGGGGTGGAGCGAGGGGACTGAGAATCCCCTCTTTCATTTTCCTTTCACAAAATGTCAAGTATCTTGCTCTGACTCAGCCACCCACATAGGGGGAACTATGGCTTTTGTATGTGCATAGAGACATATAAAATCCCCATTCCAATTTAAGAGTGAGAACTTTTAATAAAATACATCCAAAGCCAGATTAATAGTAACAGAACTGACCTCTAATATTTCTATGATCTTCAACTTGGTGTCCATGACGAGGGTGTCTTCTTTCTCCGTTCCTCCAGGCTTCTTCTTGGGGCTGGCACCTCCGGCAGCGATTCTGGGGCTCATCCTGGTGGCTCCTAGAGTTAAGTTGGTCACAACAGCGCCCATATCACCTAGGCTTTTAAATACACCCCCTTTGGCTACTCATAGAGTGAATGAGGAACAAGGGAAAGGATGGCAGGATTTGCGGGAGAGATAGGGATGAAAGAATAGGATTGGAGACAGGACGGGTGAGGTATATATGAACAAAGACAAACAGAATCAAGGTGATATTGAAAGGTAATTATGAACAATGACAAACAGAACCAAAGTGACACATACAGGTAAATATGAACCATGACAAACAGAACCAAAGTGATATTGACGGGTAAATAAGACAACGGTATACAAAACAAATGCAATATTGACAGGTAATTAAGAACAATAATAAACAAAACCAACGTAATATTGACGAGTAATTATGCACCATGACAAACAGAACCAAAGAGATAATGACAGGTAAATATGTACCATAATAAACAGAGCCAAAGTGATATTAATGGGTAATTAAGAACCATGACAAACAGAACCAAAGCGATATTAACGGTAAATATGAACAAAGACGAAGAGAACCAAAGTGATATTGACAGTAAATGTGAACCATGATAAACAGAATGAAAGTGATATTGAGAGTAAATATGGACCATGATAAACAGGATAAGTGATATTGACAGTAAATATGAACCATAATAAACAGGTAAATGCGACAAGATATCAAAGATTATCCCATAAGTCAAGAGATAAAAATAGGAATAATCAAACAAATATGCAAAATATAAATAAAGGAAATCCAATATAAATTGATGGTATATTCAATTGACAGCAGTTTAACAGCAAATATATTGGAGTAAATAATGATGGGATCCAGATACAACACAGAACAATATGAATTTTGAGATCAAGAATGAGATGTTCAGAGTGTCAGTAAAGAGTTGTAATAAAACACATAAGTATGGTATGTATAATGGTTTGGTGTATTAATAGTAACAAATATGTATAATGGTTTTGTGTTGAAGGGATGAGATATATATATTGTATAATGGTTTTGTATGATAGGAGTAAAAGATTTATATATGTATAATGGTTTTGTATGATAGGAGTAAAAGATTTATATATGTATAATGGTTTTGTATGATAGGGGTAACAGATTTATATAAGTAGAATGGTTTTGTGTTAAGGGTATAGATACGTATATTTTTAAGTTTAAAAGGCAGAAATTTATTGTGTATTTGTTGAAGTATAATTTGGTGTAGCAATGTACGGCAGAAGAGTGCAACCAAAAAGCACAAACAGCAGTAAAAATAAAAAAAATAATAATAATCCAAGTAATGAAACGGAGACAGACCCAACCGAGTTATTTAAAAAGGGTTAAAAATAGGTTTTAAAGAAAAAGACAAGGGGGAGAAACAAAAAAAAGAAAAAAACAAATACATTACATCAGTGAAGCAATTAACAAAACAAAAAAATATGCAAAAATAAGAAACGTATACTTATACATGATGTAAAATACAGAAGCTTTGCAAGACAAGCAAATGTACGCAATAAAAAAAAAAGATCAATATATATCTTTAAAAAATTATTAAACCATTACCAAGCAAATCATATGCAAAGCATGGTACTAAAATAAATATATAAATAAATAAATAAAAACACTACTGACATTATGCCCAAAAATAAAATTATTTCTAATACCAACGATTAGTCAACATTTTTTCAAGTTCTAAATGCATAGGACTAAAAAACCTAAATTCCTCTTTTTGTAAAATTAAGTATATATCCTGCCCGTGTCCACCCCTATATGAATGGGGCTGAAAAATGACACACAAAAAAACACTGAGTACATCAATAATAATCAATTCAAATAAAACAGTAAAAAGGTCAACATACTGTATCAATATTTAGTAAATAAAACTTCACATGCAACACAGTCAAATGAAAATTATTAATCACTTCATCAATATCTAGTAAAAAAGCTGGGATACAGGAGGCAGAGTAAACCAAATGAGAATCTTATTGTATAATCATATTTTGTACTTCCTCAGAGGCTTCCCGTCTCACAAACCCGAAGTATCTCCCTATTACCTCTGCTCTGAGTCCAACACTCACATCAATACAAAACAGAATTACAGAATCAAAGTGGGTGCAGGTACCGGAGATGGCACAAGTTTAAGAATTGTAAATTAATACTAAATAAATAAAATAGCACAAAGTATTACTTTTTTCCCCATGCAAAAGTTTGAAGGGCATCAAACCTTAATTTTCCAGCTCCAACCTATCTGCATCCTCCTACATTTGAATGGGGATTAACAGTTTCATATAAAAACAAACAAGACTGTCTTCTTTTGCCAGTCTAAATGGAAGGTTAAAGCCAAAGGAAGTAAACTTTGTGATAAAAAAGCAAAACTAATTTTCATCTCCTTGTAACCATTTGCTGAAGCTGCTTCTATGCATGTTGTATATAGTGAGAACAAAAATGAGCAAACTCTAGCACAGTATTTGCAACTATATGGTATGTTTTGGTACTGGCTGTTTGAATGCTAAAATCCTTTTGGCAACAACACATTTGGGTGGCGTTAAGATTTTTATATTTTTAAAACCTAACCTACTCTAACCTAACTGAACCTATCTTTACAAAACTAAAGGGGGGAAAACGGCACTGCCAATTGACCCATTCCGATAAGAGCTTGTACAAGTGAGATTAGGGAAGGAAAAAATGCCCTCTCACGAATTCAAGGCTCATTGTCTGCCTTTGCAATATGCCTAAAATATAACTCAAAAAAACCTTTATCTAAAGAGTAAACAATGCCTCCAGAAGTAAAGAACTTTAAGAACACTTAGAGCAAAGCCATTAGTGTTACATATACGGTGTGCGATACGCTGCAGTAATATTAAGTGAAAGACCTGAGAACAAGTGCCTAAAATTGTAAAGGACTAAGAAAATGTGCCTACACATGTCAAAGATTAAAAACAAGTGCCTACAAATGTAAACGGGTAATAGTATGTCTAAAAAGGTTGATGTGGTCATGAAAAGGGGATTGAACAGGGTACTTTAATGGAAATTATATATATATATATATATATATATATATATATATATATATATATATATATATATATATATATATATATATATATATATATATATATATATATATATATATATATATACACACGCACGTCTCTTAACATATTAAAATGAAAGTGAATATATTCACAGAGAAAGGTATGGTGCAATATTTACAATGGTCAAGACATGGTGGGAGAGAGAAGCGATACATAGGTAAGATGTCATTTGTCACCTACAAATCTATAAAAAAAAATTGAAGGCAATAACAGAAGATAAAAAGGCCAGTGAAAATAGAGCAGGCAATATAGGTTGAATAAAAAAATATTGTCTTTTTAAAAGAAGTAGTCAAAGCATATCACTAATATGGAAAAAGCTCACCATTAATGTGATGATGTTTTTACAGCTTGCGTGTCATTCAATCCCCATTAAGGGGGTGGGCACTGACAGATTGGAACTGGGGAATGAAAGCTGGAACCCCTTACTAACGCCCTGAGGTGGGCTTGATTGCAGGGCTGTCACCTCCCAGGTCTAGTAATCTAACCTTTACACTAACGCAGTCCCCAAAATGGAGAAGTAACGATTGAAATAAACAAATCAGAGCAAGAATATAAAGTCAATTTGTTAAGACCATAATAGAACCACTCTTACATACATATACCTTGGCTGTTTCCCCCTTTAATTGGGGGGTAGCCGACATCAAGAAAGGAAAACAGTACAAACGATTCCTCAAGGTAGTTACATGAAATTTGTTCCAGAAATAGAAATAGGAGAAGAGAAAGGCAATTCGAGTTGCTCATCCTCCTGATCTAGGGTGAGGAGTCAGTTTTGAAAAATATTCAATATATGCAATGACGCTTTTAAGAATCTTCTTAAGTCAAGATAATGAGATCGGTTTTACGTCACGAACTCCGTTTTCTACTAAGGGCTAGGACGATGCCTTCTCGCAAAGGACTTTGACTTGGTAAATGCAACCGTTACCTTAAGTTGATGCCCTTTCTAACCTCGGACCATGGCAGGCCGCAAGTCAACAACCTGACGAATCAACATTCACGAGTGTTATCACTCAACTACGGTGGAAGCACAAATTAAAGATATGTAATTTATTTCATGTTCAAATGTCAAAAAGTCACTTACTAATATATGAATTATCAAAATCGAGGACAGTTCACAGAAATGAGGAAAGGAATACATACAGGCAGGTTAGAAAACATTATAATTGCTGAATGGACATTGTGAAAAACATGCCGATAAACATAGATTAAAGAAAGTTTTATGATCATTGAGAAATGACAAATATGAAAACGAATATTAAAAATATATGAATATTGTAAGGAAACATTGGGGAATACAAAGAGGTAAACAAGATAGGGTCACATGGGTCATATAAGGTCGCATAGGTCAAAGTATTGCAGCCAATATATATAAACCCAATATTATCTAATCCTTATAACATATTTAAAGAAATGCTAGTAATCAAAGTACTCATTTAAAGTCAAGATTAATATGAGTGCAATAAAGCCAATATTTCTCATTTTTATATTCTTTGGATATATCAGAGAAGCATGCGAATAAAGAACAAAAACGATATCACTTAAGTGTCCTAAAACAACAAAAATAAAACATTTATTTCCATAAGAGAATTGATAAAAAGGACATAAAATACAGTCTACATTTCCATGGCTAAAATATCAAACAAGTAGGGAAATAATGACAAAATTATAGAGGAACTTGCTACCATCAACATTATGAAAATAAAAAAAACACATTGCTAATGAAACAATACGCTCTTGGGACTCTGTTATAACTAACTCTATGAGCAAATGATACACATGAAAAAATACGGATCTACGGAAGCTTCCGATCCTATCGAAAGGGAAAATGGCGACCACTGTTACCTTCTTTCTTATCGGCTGCTTTTTTCCTAGGAGAGCGTTTCGGAGACGCTCTGGGGTTCGGCTGTAATTTCTTCCCACTAATGTCTGTTTCAGTTGAGGCTGTAGTTATACTACAACCAGAGTCAGTCTCACCACCAAACAGAAAAACACTGCTATTAGCAGTCTCTACGCTAGGCGTAACGCTAGGTGTTACAGAAGGAGTGAAACCCGGCGTGACGACGCCGAGTCTCTCGTCCTTGAAATCGAGCTTTGAGTCACTACCGAACGTAATGTTTACGTTAGCGTTAGGAGACGTAGGAGCAGTGATTTCACAGGAAGTCTCATTTTTACCTTCTTCCATTTTATTCTCCTCTAAAGCAGCATGAAAGGAGAGGGGAACCAAGCATTTACTTTCAGGAGCACTCTAGCTGTTGCTACAATAAGTGGTTAAGCAACACTCCTTGCATAACTAATATGCTGCGGATTTCCTGCAGTCTAAAAATGGTAATAACTTTGCTTAATGACTGACCAATCAGGTAGGAATAATTAGGTGTTACATGAAAATATGGATGGTTGTCTGCCAAGAACAGAACACTAAGCCAGGTATGTCTTCATTTAGTAATAAAAGGAGTATAGCTACGAGATTAGACTCACAAAAACACAGCTACTGTTGTTATCTAACATTACTTGCATTAAATATTTGTAGAGCAACACATTGGTACCACAAACTTACGTTACATGATCACTTAAAAAGGAAGCTGGCGAACAAAATTCATTAATTTAGCCATAAAAGGAGTTGATTTATACAAAAAACCCACAAAACGATCAAGAATGCTATTTCTTGAAGTTTCGAGATGAATAAAACCACAAGCTAGAGTTTTTAAATTTCCTCTTGCACTAATTCCAACAAGTTAGCAATATCTGATGTAACATTAGGGAAAGACTTTTATAATGTTCAATTCTGAAGCCAAACTTCAATAATAAGAAAGGCCAGTGAAGGACAGATTAAATTGTACATACTCCAATACTCCAAAAACGTTTCCTTACCATACTAGACTCTTCCTCTAAATTACCTCCAATGACCTTCGCTAATACTCTACATTAAGAAATATTTAGGAAACATAAGAAATCATATACAGCATAAGTTTTTTTCAGCATGACATCATTATAAACTGAAGTCAGCTGGGTGGCAGAAACTAAGTAGCAGTGCTACAGTATACTCACCATATCATCATCTCATCTATCCAATATTTTATGGTACAGAGAAATAAGCCATTGAGGCTGTCTCCATATACGTGGATCATCTTGATACATAATGCATTAAACTACTTTCGTTAAATGAAAATATTAAATTGCAATTTAACTAGTGATAATGTTACAGACACAGCGTGTCAATAACACAGAGGAGAGTCTAAGTCAAGTCAAATACAGGTACCTACTCGTCCTACTTGCTCAGCAAGACGAACGCCAGCAACAGTATAATAGAGTACGGCACTTACCACGAAATCAAATGCTGCCAACCTTACAAACATTATATCAGCTCTACCAAACCAACAATGCTGCCAACCTTATACACATTACCTTAGATCTACCAAACCAATCATATAATTACATTTAAGCAAAAGGTGTTAATAAACAACCAATAATTATAAAACACACTAAGCTTGTACTTACAAGTACTAGCGACTCCCAGCAACAATTTCAACACAACTTTTTCCAGTCACTGGAACTAATATCCAGTTTGAACTAAATTTATTAATATACAAATCATATTTTACCCATGACAGGAACTTAATCCTAGGACACATAATTACTGTGCCAAGGCACTACCAACTACATCACTGAAAGTCTAAAGAAAAAGCAAACCTTACAGATATAAGAAAAAAAACAACTGCTATACTAGGAATGAACGCATTCTTTCTGAATGCCTTTTTGTTCATATTACAGATTCTCCTAACCTCACTCGTGGCTTCGTTTTTCACATTTACTTCAAATCCCAGCTATAAAGGCATCAATAATAATCAAATTAACACATTAACATAAGTGAAAATATGAATCATATTTCACCCCTGACTGGGACTCCAACCTAGTATGGCAGTTAGCTATAAGTTTGCTTCTTCTTTAGATCTTCAGTGGTATAGTTGGTAGCGCCTTGGCACAGTAATTGTGTCTAAGGTTCACGTCCAAGTCAGGGGTAACAATCATGTTTTCACATATGTTAATTTGCTTATTAGATTATTATTAGGATGCCTCCAAATAAACCGATCTTAACACTAGGCTCTAAAACTAGCAAACTAAGCCCGTCACAAAACTCACGGCTGATTTTACCAGAAGGGAAGTTGTTCATGAAATACTTGGAGTCGGTATCAAAGGAGTAATCGAGGATGGAAAGCAGGGTCTTTGTAAGACGAAGGAGGTCGTTGAAACTGTAGAAACCGAAGTAGATCAGAGATCTCGCTAAGCTGACAACCTATGGAATAAAAAAGAATAGATATTCAGAGACTTGGGAAAAATAGTGGATACTGTAAAGATGGGTAATCCCCAAAAAAATATAAAAACCTCTGTAAATGGTTAGGTCAGGTTAAGTAGATTTGGTTTACTTTGATTTGGTTAGGCATTAATTAAACTGACCTGACCTGACCCCAACTGAAGTGAACTGGGCCTCTCTTAACTTAATAATTTACAAAGATATTTATTACTTCAGGGTTAATCATTTTTACATGATGCAAAATGATACATAAAAGGAAATTCACAATAAGCAAAATTCATTAATGCCAAATTAGCTTTTTTATCCTACGACAAGAACATACTATTAGTGAAAAACCACATATGCCAATAACACAACATACACTCCCTGACAGCTCTATAGGAAGCCTGGGATCACAGGGGGCCTTCCTTGAGAATTTGGGGCCGGCCACACAGCCTACGGGACATCAATAACAATGAAAAACAAACTAGAACGCCATAAAATTCTTAAAAAAATAATATACTGTACCTCAAAAGTTAATTTATTCTGTTCACAGTCAGAGAAACTCCACATCTTATCCACAACATTGCACAAGTACTCCTCGACAAACATGATAACGTCCTTAAACGTCGTTTCTGCAGCCTCAGCGCTGGCTTCTATTTTATCGTAACTGGAAGAGTACAAATTAAGGATATAAAAATCATTCATAAATCAATATGAGCTAAGCAACAAATTTGAGTCAGGGATAAAATAATAATCATTCATTGAATAATAAGACCTATCAACAATTTGGTGCCATAGAGGGTGCTATACTCCGATTACATTTCAAATTACAATTACCTGCTTTACAAACATATACAGAGGGTGAAATTCCCTTTATAAGGGGGAATGGCCAAGTTAATGCACACATTCACAAGAGGCAATTATGCCTCAATGACTCCTCTTAGCTTCGAGAAGGATTGTCCCAATGTCAAGCTAAATTCTTAAACCCATTTCCTTTGATTTATATAGTAAATATAAAAAATTATTTTCACTTACTCTGCTATCGACATGTGATTTTGAATCTCCGACCACAGTCTGGCGTATCTGACGGGGGTGACGGCCTCCTGGGGTTCGCAGTCGACATGCATGTGAAGCATCAGCCGACAGAAAGACGCCCTCAGGTCGTAAGCTAAGGTCTCTTCTTCCATGCACCTAAGGAAGAAATACAGATAAATGACTAAGTAAATCAAGAACCTTACTTCCATCCCCCAAAGACCATACTGACAATGAAATGGCAGATCTTGCAAAGATAAGTAACCTCCAAACCCTCATGCAGAGCTTAATAACCTCATAAATTGCTAGATTGGAGTGGGTTGGGTTGGGTTGGGCTGGGGTGGGCTGGATTGGCCTCAGCTAGGATGTGTTGGGCTGAGCTGGATTGGATTAGGTTAGGTTGGGTTTGGCTAGGCTGGGTGACTAGCTCCAACCAGATCTGTGTCCCCACCCCATTCGTGGGGATTAATTGTAACACTTTAAAAAGAAAAAAAAGATTCTGTCGTAGATAGCATAGTAGACACAATCAGAAAAGTGCAAAAATAGCAAACTTTGA
Organism: Halocaridina rubra; assembly: GCA_037179515.1. NCBI lineage: Eukaryota > Metazoa > Arthropoda > Malacostraca > Decapoda > Atyidae > Halocaridina > Halocaridina rubra. Next base: position 30,178 of record JAXCGZ010002526.1, read on the forward strand.
AATTATGCAGAAAATGCATAACATTATGGTTAATCGCTAATCAAATGTAGAATATATATCAAATTGCTAATCAAGAACTTACTTCAGCATTAGATTAATTTTGAGGAGAGGAGAGAGGGGCTTTATGGCCAAGTACTGCCGATCTAAGCACATGTTTGAGAAGAGATCGAGCTGGTGTCGATAATACTCCAGGATGAGCCTGTCTTCACCGCATTCGGAATCAGATGGGAAGCTCTGGGCGCGAGAGGCAAGCTCAACTATGGATTTGGAACACTGGAAAATGCAAAAAAAAAAAAAAAAGTAAACTTCTTGTCTTTACAAAGTTTCTTTAACAAAATTTATGAAGTACAGATATGTAAGCTTTATTCAGTCAATTTAACTTTAGTTACATTTTATATTCTTAAAATGGCAAACTTCTGGTCTCTACAAAACTTCCTTAACAAAAACTATGAAGTATATACCTGAATAAGGTTTTCTCAGTCAATTTTAACTTCTTTTTTTTTTTTGTGATTGTGACACCAAGACGGGCACAAAAAAAAAAAAAAACTATCCTAATTGGGCCTGGGCACGAAGAAAACAAAGAGAGAAACAGAGATGGGGAGTATTGTGACTTGTCATATATGAAGGGATAGTAAGACATGTGTAACAAAAATTCAAGATTATTTGGTGTTGATGTAGGCATAGAAAGAGAACCGTAACTGAAGGAAGACTTAACATCGAACTGTCCTGGACAGTCTTATTTAAGTCCACAAGACCCTTCAGCTGTAGTATTGCAATGGGCAGTTGGTACAATGGGCTTTACATAACATATTGATATACATATTGTTAAATATTCTTATTTCCTCAAAGAAAGCCACTAAAATTTTCCTTGAAAATATACGGTTATCCACTCAGCTCCTTGGGGAACAAAAGCATATCTTTTATACAAGTCATGAAATTAATGTAATTAACTTATTACTATTATATTCGCATACAATGTTCTCCTCAGATTGAAAGAGTCAGTTAACCTATTCCTGGCAATGACAAAATATCTCGTCAAAAAGTCACTATATAAAATTATGCTTTGAACATCATTCTCGTCCACCCAAATATCTATGAACCTTTCTAAAGCAGAGACGAGTATTTTGGGGTTAACTGTACATCCATCAACTCTACTCACAGCATCTCAGCTTTTCCAGTAAGAAGTGACGTAATAAAAATGACTTCTCTCAAATGTTTTTTCACTTGGTTCGTCTATTATTGCAAAGTTTTTTGGGAAAATTTTCTGACACAGGCGTTAACATTCGTAGTAATTTCCGAAAGTTATCAAATCAATCATTGCAAGATAATTACGCATCTTACCTCTCCGTTGTTCCACGTTAACACAACTTCTTCACCTTGTTCAATGGCAAGCATAGAACCTGACCCTTCAATATCCACTTCAACTTCTATATCTTCTTCCACCATTCTGGTAATAAAAAATAAAACAATTAGCTTTTAAATAATAGCCATACCTCACTTCTGCATAACAAGTATGCTACAACTGTAATAAATGAACTGAGATGTTAAGAATTATTAAAATTAATAAGTTTTAAATGTTTGCCATATCTCGGGTATAGCAGAATTGCCACGATTGTAGTAAAAGGGCTGATGTAGTAAGACTTAACCATAGTCTGATAATTCTTTCGACCAGTTGTTTAGTGACATGAAAATTTATCGAGAGGATTTGCCAGTCCTCCATCTCCCATAATCACTTTTAGTTGGCTCTTACAGCATACAGAATGTATGGGTGTGGTATTCTTCATATGCCCCATTACTGTGGATGAGAATTAATAATTTGACATTACAAACAGCAGAATGATCACATTTCTTACATAAAATCTAAAAAAAAACGGTTTAACAATATCCATCCTCACTTCCATCAGTTGTTTCAGTGCAAGAAAATAAAGATAAGAGGAGTGGAACTGATAAACCTACATTGAACAATATCTGTACAGTACTTGCCTATTAAGTCAAGAAAGTAAAACTAATGTACGATAATTTTTGTGATTTGAAAGACTGTGAAAAAGAGGGCATTCGCTCACCGTGTTTCAATGAGAATATCTCGGTTTTTCTCACTGAAGACGCTTTTGCATATCAATTCCTGCGTTCGGGGAATAGCTTGATTATTGGAGATGCAGAGCACCTGAAAGTCAAATGTGAAAATATATAAACATGACACTAAATAAATAACTACATTTCATACATTCCTCAGATTTGCCATCACTCATTAATTCTCTTTTTCATTCAGCTCACTCACTTTCAGTGCTTCTTCCTCCCGCTCTAATCCTTTTTCTCCAACTTTCAGTCACTCTCATTCTTCCTTTCACCATATAAAGGCCAGACAGTCCACCATTTTCTTACAGCAACATATTCACATCCACCACTCTGTTACTATCTTCATTTTACCAATACACAATCTGTTAACACTAGAAACTATTCTACCACCATCTACTCTAACCCATGTAGATTTATGAACACAATTCTTTTTGGACACAATATAAGAAATCACAATCTCCATATCAATCCACATCTCTAATTATTTTCTCTCCACTTCAATTCCTTCCGGGAACACTATACTTCAAAATTACACTATTCACCAGTTCATCTCCTACTTCGGCATTTAAATACTCAACCATTTGGGCCACACTGACTTTTATATATTTCAAAATCCTTCTTTTGCTTCCTAATGTCTCTTACTACTAGGATAGTAAGCACTCACAAACACCTACATTAACTCCTAAAACTCATTTTTACCTACATAATTCTTGATGACACTTCATTAGTGATAATTCATGCTTTAAAGTTTCTGGATATAGAATTCCAATAAAATGTCATATTTCAAGAAAACTGGAAACCACTTCAAGTAAGCTTTCAATACATTAGACTCCCTTCCCTAAAATTAATAACCACAAACTATTTAACAACCCAACTATACTTCTTAACAACCCAATATACTACAACTAAATACCTTTAAATAATCCAGAAATCTCCAATCCCACTTTTTCATATTTTTACGAACGAGACCCACAAACGTTTCTATTTCCGTGGCGGTTATGTGAATCTCCAGAAGTTTTCGATTATTATGGAGCAGCGCCGTGATGGTTTCTTCCGCCAAGATATCTATACCTATCTGCTTCTGCATGAAGCCGAAGTGCTGAGCAATGTGTTCCTGTTTGGGAGAAAATCATGTATTGTAAGTAATTTTTTCTTCCTGGAGAAGGGAGAGAGAAAACCCTCCCTTGAATTCCGTGTATAGCAGGAGGTATCTAACAGAGATCCTGCTGATGCTGAGGAAAAATGCTATTATGCACAAAAGACATAATCCCCCATATGGAGAGTATTCTCAGTCCCCTCGCTAAGGCCCCACTCAGTCAACTTTTAAGAAATGCAGAACACGGATGAGGCATTATTGCACCTCATTATAGGAAAAAACACACACATACACACACACAGAATGTCATCTCCTATATTTACTACAAAGGGCTGGTAATCTCATCACCCTTTTCCTGTGCCACAAAAACACAACTAGTAGGGACGAGGAACTGGAAGGTATTTTGAATCCCTGCTGTCTACATTTTTGTCCAGTTTAGTCCACCTTGCTAGCTTCACACCAGGTTATGGTATTAAGCTAAAAAAAAAATTTCAGTCAATCTTAACAGTCAATCTTGGAGTCATAAACTCCAAATATCACAAGAGTCTAATATTAGAGAGAGGTGGTTATGCTCTGCACAATAAAAATAAAAAACTTTAAGTCAGTAATACATATTCTAATCCATATCTGGACATTTAGACAGAAATCAGGTGTATGCACTACCAGCTTTGCAAAAATATATGAAGAATGATTGGATGTTAACACTTGAGTTATGAGAGATGCAAGGTAATACCAATAAGAAAAATGACATCTCTGTTACAGAAAGATATTATTTACCTTGAAATCTATAGTGATAAGGAAAAATATGTGAACTTTGGAATCTGAAAAAAATCACAAAGATTCACATACTGTACCTTGTAACATAAAACTCTTGCACACCAACGCGGAAATTTCTTGTTCTAAATACATTGAATAAACAGAAGTATTTATATCTTATAACAATTTTTAGACAGGACAAATAAGAACCTCAACAACGTGCTATTCGCAAACGAGAACCACAACTTCTGTAGACAAATTGAAATATTCTTATATAAAACAATATGATTATTATGTTACCAACTAGACGTCTACCAACCGTCAGGTGAATTGGTATTCTTTGGAAAATATATAGGCATTACGCCCACATGTTACATATCACAGATGGATTATTTCCTGAAATGCAATGTAAAACTGCATTCAAACAGGGAGCAAGAGCAACACATAAAAGACAATTGACAACACTGCTCACCTGGTTTTTCCTGTACCCCTGCTGAGCTAAACGCAACAGTCTATAACACAGACGAAATATTGTTTTGTAGGCTGAGTGACGAGGGTCGTTCAATTCGTCCGTTCGGAGGAGCGGCCCATCACCACCTTGGGTTTCCGTAAATGGAGCTTGAAGAATTTTAAATATCTGCAAAGAAATGAAATGGAAATGAAAATACTGCATATGATACGAAGTAGCAGGAACATAATTAACGTGGATAATAAAAGAAAAAGTCTCGGATCTTGTAAAGAAGAGTAACCTAATCTAACCTAACTCAACCCAATCCAACCAAACTTAACCTAAAATATACGGGGTTATGTGTCTTTACATGGGGTTCTGGGGGTTACTCACCATTACAAGATCCACAAGCTCTAATATCTAATATCATTACATAAAGACGATGGCAATCTGGTGTTTGTGAAAAAATACAAATATTTAAGTATTAATGAACTGAGTGACACAAGAAGCATAATATATGTAATCCCATAACTAACAAATACCAGCTCTAAAATAGATACAAATATAATATAACTAACATAACTGGGGAGGGGGCAAGAATACCTCCTCCATGTTTCCCTGCATATTGCAAAAGTAAACAGAGAGAAGAGAGGGGATTGGGACTCCTCTCCATTGTATTTTCTTCTTGCAGGGAGTCCAGATTTTTGCTTTGATTCAGTCAACCCCTCATAATAAGAGGGATTATGGCTTTTATATATAGATATAGTAAAAAGTACTGTATCCAATATAATACTCTACCTGTTTTAATATACTTTGTTCTCTCAGGAGCTTCTGTCTATCTCTGTTAGGGTTAGTAATCCCAAGAGTTAAGGCTGCGTGTTCGTTCTTGTTCTGTTCGTGTTCCTTTTCGGCGATGAAGTAGACTAGATCAAGCAGCAGCAACATCAGTGACCTTTAATGATTTTACAAATTTAGTAAAAATATTTATTAAAGACAAGCGGCAGCAAAGTAGTTAGAGCGATCGTCTCAAGATATGACAAGCCCGTATTTGGGCCCACTGCAGGGTGGTACAGAGGGTATCCTTTATTAATTTCCCAGGTCCAGCATGTCTGTGTCCACCCCCATATGGGGATAAACGGTGAGACATAAAACAGCAAACAAACAATAATCTAATTAGGTGATTATGATACCAACAACATATTACAATACATGTGGTTGGAATACTAACAACAATTAACAGCAAAGGTGATGTGGGATGGACTGAATCATCACAAAACCCAATAGCAGATTTATCAATGCACAACACCATCTTATATGTCACAATTAATCCCCATTTGAATGAGGTTAGACAAAGAAAAGTTGGATATTAACAGATATACAAACAGTGCTTATAAAAACTCATTTAGAAAGGACAGTAATAAACATTATCAAACCTTCTTTCTGGCTGAGGGAGAGCCCCCTTTTCCAGCTTCTTGGCAAGTTTTGATAATACTTCACTAGCATCGTGAGCAAAATCCAGGTCTCGAACTTCCTTTGCGTGGACAGGCACCAACGAGAAAGCTTCTTTATCTTCTTTTATTGGGGCACAGCCAACCTAGAATGCCAAGGAAATAAACATATCAAGAAATATTTTTATTCATCTCTATATGTATGATAAGCACCTTCTCTCGTCACAATTGGTCCCCTTTCGAAAGAGGGTGGAGACATATATTGGTACCCAATGGTGGGTTTGAACATGTGAATTGACAAACCCATATTCAAGCCCACCGTGGGACGTCAAGAAGGGCAACCAGCCCTAATTCCTCAGCTCCAACCTGTCTGCATCCACCCCCTCCAATTGGGGATAAACAGTGACAAATAAAACAATAAACATTCCTCGTAAACTTAATGCCATCTTCCACAGGTGCAAGTCGTGTAACTACAATATATATTGCAGAAATGAAGGAGCACGGATACTTCCAACTACCACGGTTTAACTTCATTCGTATATATTTTGAGACAAGAACACATCAAGAGTGGAAAAATTGTCAGTGATCTCTAGGCACCTCACATGACACAGATGAGAAGAGAGGGTGATATTCTTTCTCCAAACCAAATATTCCTGTATACCAATTCTAAAATCTATCAACATAGACAAAATTATCAAATAAGTAAAATATTTTATTTATATATCACTCACACAACCCATAACATTCTAATAAAATTTCTCATTTGAACATTTCACTCGTATCTCTGAAAAGTAATTCTCTCCACAACAAATGACAATTCAGAATACAGAATACCAAGTCATATTTCCTTAACAACGAGTACTTTACCTTCGACATAACTGGTTTTTCCTCATCCTTATCAATGGGTATTGAAGTAGAATGCACCCACGTTGAAGTTATATAATGCTGAAGCCTAACGTACGACGACTGCGGTACGGGAGTATCTTCTCTTATTAGGGTCGTCGGTTCCAGTTCAAAAATGGACGCAGTGTCATAATTCAAGGGAACTGACACCAGCTGATATACGGGCCCTCCGTTTGGATCTGGAAGTAGTTAAAAAGCTTTGTAAATAAATATGTTAACAAAAATAAAGAGTTCTCTGCATGCCTGACCTTAGTGCATTATTACGTTACATAAAATCACGTTGGCAGTAAGAGTGTTGTTATTTACCATTTTATGTGTCACTATTAATTTCAGTTAAAATGGGAGAAGACAGAGACAGGTTGGAGTTGGGAATGCCCCGCAGTGGGTTTTGAACATGGGTTTGTCACTTTCTCGAGTGGAGTACTCTACCCACTGCATTGCCATGGTCTCCTGGTTTTAACAATGTTGATGTATCAAAATTGGGGTTGCAAGTTGGCACCAACATTGTGTTGATGAAGTACAGGCAAGTTTTTCAAGTGCTTAGGACGTACCTCTTAATTTGGCTCTGGTGGGGTCAGGTGTTGGATCTTCATCAATTTCAGCAGCTAAATAATGCCCAGTGGCCAAATGTTTAAATATGAAGAGAGAATTCCACGTCCCAGCACCACCTCTTGTTGGATCGTGCTGTACAACCTGATAAAATGAGACCATTATGACGTTAATTGGACAGAGTGTGAGGATTGAGTGATGCCGTTTGGGTGCTGATGTTTTGGCAAGGCCATTTTAGTGCCATCCATTATCAAGGTAGGTTAAAAGTTGGGTTACTTAAATTTGGTTAGGTCTGATTAGGTTAGCATAAGTTAGGTTTTCAAAATATAAAAGTCTTCTTACTGCTAGAAAACCTGTAGCCAAATAGGGTGTCGCAAAAATGGGTTTGGCACCAAAACAAGTGTGATAAAATGTATCAAACATATAGTTGCATACATTCCCACAAAGCCATAAAACATGTTAGGCAGTAATATAAACGATGCTTGATTTTGATTACCTTTCTTAAAAAGCAAAATGGAGATGAATTTACCAATGCAAAGATCTAATTTTGTCAGAATGTAAAAAAAAAGTTGTAACATTTACCAATGCAGTAGGGATAAAGTTATAAGATACATATAACTAAATACTGTATCTGTAGAAAATATTAACATTTTACAGTCTCTACATAATGGAAAAAAACTAACCTCAACTTCCCACAACGCTTTACTCGACGTGGCAGCGGTGGCCGTTGTGCGACCAGTAGTTCTTAAAAACACGATTTGCTTCTTCTTGTACTCGTCCATCGTTAGAAACTTTTCCTGTTCGGCATGAAAGAGGCGGATGACGTCTCCTCCTTTGAGTATTCCTTCCTGGTTTTCACGGTATTCCATGAAAAGGGAGATCTTCCAGCAAGTATTGGAATTCAATACATTGACCTGATAGAATAAAGAATATACAGAGAGTAAACTGGGAACTTTTTCAACCAGAGAGCGTTTAAAAGGAATAGTTTTTCAACACGGAACATATGTAGGTTCCATGACAAGGCTCACTCTGTGCAGACCAGGAAGTCTCTAGGTAATATTCATTATTAAACTTACAATAAACCAAGAATATTTTATGCATTAGGCAAAGAAATTAATTTAAGACAGTTAACAGCCACCATACACAATTACAATTTATAAATAAAGTTTCACCTATATGACACATCAAACAAATTACTGCAAGCTTTTTCTCACCTCTTTGCATTTTGGATGGTCGGGCAAATCGTGCATACTTGAGACGTGAAGTTGTTGACCAGCATTGACAGGACTTAAAATAACTTTATCTCCAACGACCACATTGTCCCCGGGCAAACGTAATTTATAATAGGGATTAATGTAAAACCACGACCCCTCGTTTCCATTAGCATCTAAGTACACCCGCATGGCATTCTTTTCGAGCAGTGCCGGCAGTCGCTTGTTGACCGTCAGGTACTTGTTGGATTTGAGATGAAGGAGCTAAGACAAAACCATAGAAAAAAGTAACGTCATTTCATTTTATAAATAGTAACCACATTCCCTCTCAGGGAGGGAGGGGGGGCAACACACAACATGCGTAAGATCAGGATAATAATTCTCCATGTTAAAAAAATCCTGAGAGGGTCTTTAGTTAAAAAATAAGACAAATACCAAAGTCTTGCTTTAAGAAGGGGTCTCTTCAGACTGAAACATTCTCAGTGCAACTTCTACTATTGGAAGGATTCCAAAAACAGAAGAACTGAAGAACTGCTTCATTGTCAAAAAGACAAATGATTAAACATTATAAAATGAGTCTTGAGTGTCTATATACAGACACAGTTGTGAAAGCTACATGGTTTGACCTTTACTAACCTGTATCGTGATGCCGTACTGAATAGGCGTACCCAGTAACTTCTTTCCTTCGGCCTCATTTTGCTTTTTTTCGGTCTCAGCTGCTTGCTGCAAGTAAAAATAATATCTGATTTTAATCACTAATATACATAAAGTATTATTATTATTATTATTATTATTATTTATTATTATTACTATTCTCATTGAGTATGTGTGACTGCAATAACAAATTAATTCATAGCTCAAGCAGATGAATGAATGTACCCTATATGTTCCCCTGCAAGCCATAAAAGTCGACTACATGGAGCGGAGCAAGGGAACTGAGAATCCCCGCCTTTGTATTTTCCTCCCACAAAAAGTCAAACTTTTTGCTTTGACTCAATCACCCCCAGGGGTGATAATGTATTCCTCCATGTCTCCCTACATGCTGTGTAAGTTGAGTAAATAGGGCAGAGAAGGGGACTGCGACTCATCACCCTTAAAGAATCAAGCTTTACTGCTTTGTATCAGCCTCTTCCTATATAAGGAGAATTATGTCTTTTGCATAAACAGTAATAGCAGAGGTGAATTAATGACTGTGTCACACCCAGCAGGTCTCGTGTTCAAAAACCTAAGGAAATTTGTAAAACATTCTCTTTCCAGGAGAGTGTAGTGGGGTCCCTCTGCCAGTAGGTCAAGCGTAGGAGGGACTGAAAATAGTAATATATCACTAGTTTAACCAATTCCTAAAAAATTATAAAGAATTTCTGCTCTAACAAGTTCAAAATGTTTAATATCAAAACCACTAAACAGAAATATATGTATATATTATCAGCTTCGAAAAATAGCTGAATATAAAATCCAAAATCAATGGCAACTACTTGCTCCATATATATATATATAATTACATAACATCGGGTAAGTTATGATAAAATGCTACTGGGAAAACATATAAACAAAATAATCCTTTCTCAAGATTCGAAATCTATGACAGATGACTGAGCCTGCCTCCTTCTAGTTTGGAGCAGTTATTAATCACTCATTTCTGAGATTCTTTTACATCAGAATTACAGATATGACATACATAACAATCATTTCTCATCAGTATATTCTTCGAGGGTCCATTTTTTGCCTTCAATACTCTAGACCTTTTTCTTCCCTGGAGCAGTCTGACCAGCTTTCACCAAAGAAGACATTTACAGTCTTTCTTTTTTTATCTCTATTTCCAGCAGAATTCCGCAACCACTCCGTGAAAAGGTTCTGTTCGAAGGTTTGATGCTTTTTAGTTGAGCATAATGACCTGATTTAGTACTTTCTTCTTCTCAGGTTCTTATACCAGCTGCAGCCGTCGGACCTCACTGTGGAAGATTCTTGCCTGATAACCATGTAGGTGACCCAAGCAAAGTGGTAGGGGCATAGTGGCTGTCCTTAATCTCCAAGAAGCTAAGAGGAGTGCTCATGATGTATTAGTTTCTGGTGCATGTGTGCTTTGACTCAGCCATTCCTTCTTACAAGGGGCATTGTTGCCATTGTATATGTGTTTTCTAAGGTATGTCAGTATCACTGAGTTATGTTCTCTACAACCTTTCACATGGCACCATTCTTAAAAAAGCCTTTGTAAATAGTCGCAGTGCCTCAAGGAGATTCCACATCCAGTAATCTTGGTAGAAGTCATTTGGGTTAACTCTGAACTTTCAAAAGACAGAATTTGAATATAAAAATTTATAATATACAAAAAATATAGAAAATACAATAGATACAAAAAAATATTTAGGAATAAAAAAAGCCGTTACAGTTGTATTCTAGGAAAGGCAAGTTGTTACACCTTGCTATGACTATCCCTAATCTGATCGTTTCGCTTCACACTGTGATTTGAGGCCATACGATCAAATTCTCGAAAAAACAAGCATAAAGACTCCTTTCAAATGATCATGTGAGCTTTACTGCACTGTATATACCTAACTGTGCTCAAGAGAAAGAGCCCTATGCTCGTAGCTCTCCATTCCGGGTTAGCTTCATTATTAGCTAACTGACCCTTATCATATCTGTCCTTAAAAATATGATTGGATTCGGTTTTACGTCACGAACTCCCTTTTCTACCAAGGGCTAGGACGGTTGCCTTCTTACGAAGGACTTGTTTTAGCAGATGTAATCGTTACCCTGAGTGTATGCCCTCACTAACTTCAATCTGTGACGGGGCGCGAATCCTCGACCTGCCGCCTCAGAGTCGCAGACGCTACCATTTTGCCACGGAGACTACTGTCCTTAAAAATATGATTATATTTAAATTTTACTGTTTCCTCAATTAGAAGAATGAATGTGTTTGAAGGCGTCAAAGGATAGAACACTAATGCTCTTTTTCTTTCTTGCATCTTTTCCCAATCTTACGTGGGGTCGAAGTCTCTGACAGCTTTCCTCAACTTAGCACGGCCAGATACAACATAAAGTTACACACCTGGTCCAGAATTGACTTTTTGTCCAAAGTCTTACAGAGGTTAGTCGAAGGTGGTCTGTGTCATATGCTCGACACAACAAACAACGACAGGTACATGCACCGAGAAGCAGGGTGCCTTCTGTCGTTACGTAAAGCAACAATTATAAAAATAAAAGAAAGAAGTGTATCAACAAGCCCATGCAAGGATAACAACCGGACGAGAGTTATAATTATTTTATAGTGATTACGAGGGTGGAAGGTTAATAATAATAATAATAATAATAATAATAATAATAATAATAATAATAATAATAATAATAATAATAATACAGTTTAAGTCAGTTAGCTCCAAATTCCACTCTCAAAGGGATCATACAACTTCTCTTTCGCGAGTCACATGGGTTAGCGAGGCAGATTTACTTTTTAACTCACTCTGGCTTCATATTGAAGTTATGGAAACTGCACTGGAGCTTCTATGGGCAATCAAATCTGTCAATCAGTGGCAGATTTATATGTTTGGGCAATCAAATCTGTCAATCAGTGGCGGATTTATATGTTTGGGCAATCAAATCTGTCAATCAGTGGCGGATTTATATGTTTGAGCAATCAAATCTGTCAATCAGTGGCGGATTTATATGTATATGTTCTTAAACTATTTTCCTACTACTCAAATCATATTCTCCTCTTCCTCTTTCCTTCTGCCTCAATACCTTCTTTCTCCTCATATTCTTTTGCCTCAATACTTCCTCCTCCTCCTGATCTTTTGCCTCAATACCTCCTCCTCAAATCATATTCTCTTCCTCCTTCCTTCAGTCTCAATACCTCCTCCTCAAATCATATTCTCCTCTTCCTCTTTCCTTCTGCCTCAATACCTTCTTTCTCCTCCTATTCTTTTGCCTCAATACTTCCTCCTCCTCCTGATCTTTTGCCTCAATACCTCCTCCTCAAATCATATTCTCTTCCTCCTTCCTTCAGCCTCAATACCTCCTCCTCAAATCATATTCTCCTCTTCCTCTTTCCTTCTGCCTCAATACCTTCTTTCTCCTCCTATTCTTTTGCCTCAATACTTCCTCCTCCTCCTGATCTTTTGCCTCAATACCTCCTCCTCAAATCATATTCTCTTCCTCCTTCCTTCAGCCTCAATACCTCCTCCTCAAATCATATTCTCCTCTTCCTCTTTCCTTCTGCCTCAATAACTTCTTTCTCCTCCTGTTTTTTTGCCTCATTACTTCCTCCTCCTCCTGATCTTTTGCCTCAATACCTCCTCCTCAAATCATATTCTCCTCTTCCTCCTTCCTTCTGCCTCAATACCTCCTCCTCAAATCATATTCTCCTCTTCCTCCTTCCTTTTGCCTCAATACCTTCTTTCTCCTCCTGTTCTTTTGCCTCAATACCTCCTCCTCAAATCATATTCTCTTCCTCCTTTCTTCTGCCTCAATACCTCCTCCTCAAATCATATTCTTCCCTTCCTCTTTCCTTTTGCCTCAATACCTTCTTTCTCCTCCTGTTCTTTTGCCTCAATACCTCCTCCTCTTCCTCCTCCTCCTCCTCCTTTTCCAACTTATTCTTTTTCTCTTCTATTACCTTTATTTCATCTCCTCCTCCTCCTCTCTACATTATAATCCAATTTTTTTTTACGTTATTCTTCTTCCTCTTTCTTTCCTTGTTTTCATTGTTCCTCCGTTATCACTTCACCCGAGGAAGTGAATCTGAAGTGGCCATTGAGAGAGAGAGAGAGAGAGAGAGAGAGAGAGAGAGAGAGAGAGAGAGAGAGAGAGAGAGAGAGAGAGAGAGAGAGAGAGAGAGAGAGAGAGAGAGAAGATTTCAGCTATCATTTTACCCTCCTCCTCCTCCTCCTCCCCCTTCTTACCTCCTCCTCATCTTCCTCCACCTTTTCTCATTTCAATTCTACGTTTGCTTCATTACTGACATTCTCTTTCATTTCGTAGTTTTTTTTCTTTGGTTTTGTAATGTTTACTTCCAGTATATATATTGTATATATAATAGATAGATAGATAAATTAACTAGCTGATAGATAGATAGACAGAGCCAGACAGACATACAGATAGACGCCAACTTGCATATCCCCGTCTCCTAGTCAATCAGTCAGCTCTCTCTCTCTCTCTCTCTCTCTCTCTCTCTCTCTCTCTCTCTCTCTCTCTATTCCTTTAATGTGCATTAAATTAAACACTTCTTCATCCCCTCCAGGAGATAAAGCTGAGGTGGGGGGGGATGCTGAACGAAGGACAGGTGGGAGAGAAGACCCGGTGTGGAGGGTGGGCGGGGCGGGAGATGGGGGGAGAGGATATGGCCATCAAGGTCATGACCAAGAAGGCTAGGAAGATACAAGTCGAAAGGAGGGGGAGGAATGTAGGGAAGGAAGAAGAAGAAGAAGAAGAAGAAGATGGAGGAAGAAGAGGAGAAAAAGAAAAATGGAGAAGAAGAAAATGAGAGGAGAAAAAGATGGAGGAGAAGAAGAAGAAGAAGAGAGAGAGAGAGAGAGAGAGTCAAAGTCAAAGACTTTATTCCATCAAAAATGAGAGAGAGAGAGAGAGAGAGAGAGAGAGAGAGAGAGAGAGAGAGGAGAGAGAGAGAGAGAGAGAGAGAGAGAGAGAGAGAGAGAGAGAGAGAGAGAGAGAGAGAGAGAATTTGATAAAAAAAAAACTCGCTATTCACATGTGAAAAAATCTTTATTACTACACTTACAAAATAGAGCCATCGTCATAGATAAACAGAGAGAGAGAGAGAGAGAGAGAGAGAGAGAGAGAGAGAGAGAGAGAGAGAGGAGAGAGAGAGAGAGAGAGAGAGAGAGAGAGAGAGAGAGAGAGAGACTCATTTAAACATTAGTTTATTCAAATTAAAGCCATAGTAAAAAGATAGGTAGATATAGCTAGATGGATAAAAAAAATACAAATAGATATATAGATGTATAGTCACCGTGGCTCAAGCGGTAGCGTCCGCGACTTTGAGGCGTCAGGTCGAGGGTTCGCGCCCCGTCACGGTCTGAGGTTAGCAAGGGCATGCACTCAGGGTAAAGATTACATCTGCCAACACAGGTCCTTCGCAAGAAGGCGACCGTCCTAGCCCTTGGTTGAAAAGGGAGTCCGTGACGTAAAACACGCTTTATATAGATAGGGTAAAGAATCATTTAAGCAATAATTATACATACATATACCTTGGCTGTTTCCCCCTTAAATTGGGGGGTAGCCGACATCAAAAAAGGAAAACAGTTTGGGGAGAAGTTATTAAAGAGGGAAAAATATTGAATCGCAGAGCCAGCGTGACGAGGCTGATCACAGCCAGCCCTGAATGGGACAAAATATATACATACATACATGCACGTATTCTTATATACATACACATTCTTGCATACATACACAAACCATTTTCACATAAAAACCAGAAATATATATAAAAATGAGCATCACGCAAGAAACAAACAAACAAAAACAAAACAAGGAACTGAGAACTCGTTTCTAGCAATGTGTTCTTGAACTTGGAACTGGTGCGACCAGTTGACAAAATAATGTAAACTAAAAACAAGGTAGACGGAGAAGGGTTAGGTAAATTCTCGTACGCGTCGGGAAGTTATCGTACCCTTGGCAACCACGCTGACACTAACATAAATATTATTTATTTATTTATTTATACATTAATTCATTCATTTATTTAAGAGAGATATTCACTTGTAAAATGAATAAAGAGTGCTTGATTATGAGTAGTAGTAGTAGTAGTAGTAGTAGTAGTAGCAGCAGTAGTAGTAGTAGTAGTAGTACGACACTCCAGTTCGTACCCAGAATGTGTAAGACACTACTAACGACCTGCATGTCCAAGCTCGTTACGACTTGGTTACGACTATCCAACAATTGATCGTTGAAGATAATACCTTAACGACCCTATTTGGGTTTACGAGAGGGCATACGACGGGGTTAGTAGTCGTGTGAGGAGTGACACCGGGACGGGCAAAGAAAATTCCCTTTTTCGGGCCCGGGCACCAAGAAAACATTATCACCATTATCATCATGACAATAATAGTAGTCTCCGTGGCTAAATGGTAGCGTCCGCGACTCTGTGTCAACAGGCCGAGGGTTCGCGCCCTTCACGGACTGAGGTTAGTAAGGGCATACACTCAGGGTAACGATTACATTTGCCAAAACAAGTCCTTCGCAAGAAGGCAACCGTCCTAGCCCTTTGTAAAAAAGGGCGTTCGTGACGTAAAACCGAATCAATCATTATGACAATAATAATAATAATGATAATAATAATAATAATAATAATAATAATAATAATAATAATAATAATAATGTCTTTAAATATAGATTCTCCATACCAAAAGAACGTAATTATAGGTATTCAATACCCTTCTTCTTCACCCTTCGGCGGAAATAGAGAGAGAGAGAGAGAGAGAGAGAGAGAGAGAGAGAGAGAGAGAGAGAGAGAGAGAGAGAATTAAATATATAAACAAGAATAACAAGTATTTTACTATCTTCAATTTCCTGCTTGTTGTATTATTCTTCCTCACCTCCTCCTCCTCCTCCGCCACCACCTCCTCCTCCTATCTCTTCCCCATCCTCCTTACTCCAATACCAATAACAGTCTCTCTCTCTCTCTCTCTCTCTCTCTCTCTCTCTCTCTCTCTCTCTCCCCTATTATTGCCAACTATACTGATCTCTATAATAATAATAATAATAATAATAATAATAATGATAATAATAATAATGATAATAATACTATAAAATGGATGATTATTACTAAAAGAAACCGGGTTACATCCTCAGCCCCGTCACGGACTGAGGTTAGTAAGGGCATACACTCAGGGTAACGATTACATCTGCCAAAACAAGTCCTTCGTATGAAGGCAACCGTCCTAGCCCTTAGTAGAAGAGGGAGTTCGTGACATAAAAAACCGAATCACTAATAGAAACCGGTTACATGGACGAGTCGAACACTCACATGGACGAATAACTTCCATGTATACGAATGAATATATTTAAAAAGGATGAAAAAAGGAATGACTACACATATATGTATGATTAGTCTATGTATCTTTATTTGTATGTATATATTGATGTATGTATGTATTATGTATGTATGTATGATTAATCTATTGTACCATTATTTGTATGTATATATTGATGTATGTATGCATGTATGTTTATATGTATGTATGTATATATGTATTATGTATGTATGTATGTATGCAGTATGCATGTATTATGTATGCATGTATTATGTATGTATGTATTATGCATGTATGTATGAATGATTCGAGGGAAGGATTACTGATTAAGATTCCCAGTCTACGAGTCATATTAATATAAAATTTATATTTAGAAATTGAAGTAATGGAGAAAAAAAACGAAAAAATAAAACAAAATAAAACAAGAAAATCCGTAAAATAAAACAGAAAAAAGAAAATTAAAACAAAATCTAAAACACCGAAATAAAACAGGAAATTAAAAAAAAATAGATAAAAATAGATAAAACAGAGCCATTAAACAAAAAAAAAATAGAATTTAACAGAAAAACAAAAATAAAAACATAAAAAAACAGTTATAGAAACAGAAGAAAAACTTAAAAACTTATAAAACAGTAATAAAACACACAAATAAAACAGAACATAAAAACAGCAAAATAAAACTGATAATAAAAAGATAAACAGATAAAACAGCTAAACCAACGGACAATAAAACAGAAAATTAAACAGATAAAACAGTAAAAAAAACACGAATAAAACAACAAAAACAGCAATATAAAACTGATGAAAAAAAAGATAAACAGAGATAAAACAGCTAAACCAACGGATAATAAAACAGAAAATTAAACATATAAAACAGAAAAATTATGAATAAAACGGAAGAAAAACAGCAAAATAAAACTGATAAAAAAAGATAAACACAGATAAAACAGCTAAACCAACGGATAATAAAACAAAATAAAAAAAAAACACGAATAAAACAGAACATAAAAACAGCAATATAAAACTCATGGAAAAAAAGATAACAGCTAAACCAACGGATAATAAAACATAAAAAACACGAATAAAACAGCAGAAAAACAACAATATAAAACTGATGAAAAAAGACAGATAAAACAGCTAAACCAACGGATAATAAAACAGAAAATTAAACAGATAAAACAGATAAAACACGAATAAAACAGCAAAATAAAACCAATGAAAAACAGAGAAACTAAACTCGTGACCAGACAAATGCTGATCAATATTCCGGAAAAAAACATCACTTGAAAGGATTCCTCCACCTTCTCCTCCTCCTCCTACTCTTCTTCCTCCTCCTCCTCCTACTACTCTTCTTCCTCCTCCTCCTCTTCTTCCTCCTCCTCCTCTTCTTCTTCTTTCTCCTCCTCCTCCTACTACTCTTCTTCCTCCTCCTCCTCCTCTTCTTCCTCCTCCTCCTCCTCTTCTTCTTCCTCCTCCTCCTCTTCTTCCTCCTCCTCCTCTTCTTCTTCTTTCTCCTCCTCCTCCTCTTCTTCTTCCTCTTCTTTTCATAAATTCTGATTCATCATCATCTCTTCCTCATTCTTCTTCTAAACAAATTTGACCTAATTCCTCCTTCTGCTCCTCCCCCTTCCTCCTCCTCCTCTTCATCATCATCATCATCATCATCATCATAATAATAATAATAATAATAATAATAATAACAACAACGAATACATGACCTCCCCCTTCTCCCCCCTCTAACAAGCTTTCAATATACCCCCCCTACCTCTCTCACACACGCGCGCGCATACACACACACACAATACCTGAATAATAGTTCCTTAATATTTCTAGTTTATATATTTTTAAGAGAATAGCATTAATAATCAATCAATCAATCAATCTCTCTCTCTCTCTCTCTCTCTCTCTCTCTCTCTCTCTCTCTCTCTCTCTCTCTCTCTCTCTCTCTCACACACACACACACACACACACACAATCTTAGAAATGGAATCCGAAACTTGAAGAGTAATACATTATTTTATCAATTTTGTTTGTGACACCAGGACGGGCCAAAAAATAATAAAAGAAAACATCCCTCATCAGGTCTGGGCACGAAGAATACATAACTCAAAGAGAAACAGAGATGGAGAGTGTAATGACTTGTCAGATGTGAAGGGATAATATGAGGTGTGTGACGAATATCCAAGAATATTCAGTGTTGATGTAGGCATAGAAAAAGAACCGTAACTGAAGGAAGATTAACATCGAATAGTATATATATGTATCTAGATTGCGTAACCAGAGATCTAGAAATAAAAAAAAGACACCATGTTACACCAATTCCTTTTTGTTGGGAACTAATTTTTGAACAGCCATTTATCGTTTGAATGTTCCGGTTTTACGTCACGAACTCCCTTTTCAACCAAGGGCTAGAACGGTTGCCTTCTTGAGAAGGACTTGTTTTGGCAGATGTAATCCTTACCCTGAGTGCATGCCCTTGCTAACCTCAGACCGTGACGGGGAGCGAATCCTCGACCTGACGCCTCAAAGTCGCGAACGCTACCGCTTGAGCCACGGTGACTACAGCCATTTACCGTCTGAATGTCCCGGTTTTACGTCACAGACTCCCTTTTCTACCATGGGCTAGAACGGTTGCCTTCTTGGGAAAGGACTTGTTTTGGCAGATGTAATCGTTACCCTCAGTGCATGTCCTTGCTAACCTCAGACCGTGACGGGGCGCGAACCCTCGACCTGACGCCTCAAAGTCGTGGACGCTACCGCTTGAGCCACGGTGACTACAGCCATTTACCGTCTGAATGTTCCGGTTTTAAGTCACAGACTCCCTTTTCTACCAAGGGCTAGAATGGTTGCCTTCTTGAGAAGGACTTGTTTTGGCAGATGTAATCGTTACCCTCAGTGCATGCCCTTGCTAACCTCAGACCGTGACGGGGCGCGAACCCTCGACCTGACGCCTCAAAGTCGTGGACGCTACCGCTTGAGCCACGGTGACTACAGCCATTTGTCGTTTGAACAATATCTCGAACATATTTGTACCAAAGCACACGGTATGTTCTTAAATAAATTTCAAAATGCATTTGACAGCCATTGCCGGGAAAAAATAGCGAAGGCTCTAATTCTTAGCTATATATCCCCATGCTCCGCGATATGGAGCGACTGTACTAAGTCAGTTGAGTAAGGTCCAAAAGATTCAGGAGTTTTCCTACAGCATCGCTAGAGGTAAATAATGGCTTACAGTAGGTGAGGTTTATGTACAAGTGAATGAAAGATATTACACCAGAATGGTATTATGTCTTGGCTCGTGCTAAATGTGTGTTCATTGGCTCAGCCACCCCCCTTTACAAGGGAGAAATGAATGTGTTCATTGGCTCGGCCAATGAACAAGGGAAATGGGGCAACTGTAAACAGACATATAGATAGTTCTGTGGACAGAGAAACATTCAACTGTCGAAAAAAAAAATTGTGATCCCAAAAACAAAATTAGCACAGACAGACCACAGATCAGTCTGTCAGGAGGATCAGTCTGCTGGAATACCACCCTTGGGAACAGGCTACCTGGGTCCATTAATGAAACAGAAACAGTCTTAGCAATTAAAAGCAAACTTCATCATTTGTGGAATTCAGACAGTTTTTTTCTATTATTTATCTTATATGTTGCCTGCAATCAGATATTTATTTTGCTGTATTTAACATTTGTGGGATTATTATTATTATTATTATTATTATTATTATTATTATTATTATTATTATTAGTAGTAGTAGTCACCGTGGCTCAAGCGGTGGTGTCCCGCGACTATGAGGCGTCAGGTCGAGGGTTCGCGCCCCGTCACTGTCTGA
>JAXCGZ010002527.1:0-2500 GCA_037179515.1 Halocaridina rubra
TTACAGATTCCCCAACCTCGCTCGTGGCTTCATTTTAGCATTTAATTCAATTCCCAATCTCATTCGGGCCATGAAATAACCAAATAGCACATTACATATGTGAAAACATGAATCATTCTTTTACCCCGACCGGGACTCGAACCTAGGACTTATGATTACTAAGTCAAGGCGCTACCACTACACCACAGAAGGTTAAAAGGAATCCAACCTTATAGCTTGGATTGGGGAATCTGTAATTTGAACATTGTGGCATTCAGTTAGAATGCGTTCATTCCTAAGTATAGCAGATATAAGCTATAAGGTTGGATTCCTTTTAACCTTCTGTGGTGTAGTGGTAGCGCCTTGACTTAGTAATCATAAGTCCTAGGTTCGAGTCCCGGTCGGGGTAAAAGAATGATTCATGTTTTCACATATGTAATGTGCTATTTGGTTATTTCATGGCCCGAATGAGATTGGGAATTGAATTAAATGCTAAAATGAAGCCACGAGTGAGGTTGGGGAATCTGTAATTTGAACATTGTGGCATTCAGTTAGAATGCGTTCATTCCTAAGTATAGCAGATATAAGCTATAAGGTTGGATTCCTTTTAACCTTCTGTGGTGTAGTGGTAGCGCCTTGACTTAGTAATCATAAGTCCTAGGTTCGAGTCCCGGTCGGGGTAAAAGAATGATTCATGTTTTCACATATTTAATGTGCTATTTGGTTATATACATATATCTATATATATATATATATATATATATATATATATATATATATATATATATATATATATATATATATATATATATATATATATATATACATATATATAAATATATATATATATATATATATATATATATATATATATATATATATATATATATATATATATATATATATATATATATATATATGGCTTGTTTCCAGATAACGTAAGAAAATGAGAGGCTATTGAGAATTTATGTTATTTCGAGAATATTTATCTTGACATCTTCAATGGTATCTATTTTACAAAAACGACAGAAGCGATATATATATATATATATATATATATATATATATATATATATATATATATATATATATATATATATATATATATATATATACACAGACACAAAGGCTAGAAGTTTATGCAAAAAGTCACATAGGTTCTACTGAAGTCATAAACACAGTTGTCAACATTGCATCGGAGAGAAATTGTAGGATTATGATTATGGGAGATTTTAATCATAGAGGGATATATTGGATAAATCTTGACCCACACAATGGTGAGTACTCATTTGGGGCAAGATTCCTAGATAGGGTACAAGAAAATTTTCTACACCAACATGTACTGGAACCAACGAGGGCCAGGGGTGGGGATGAGCCATCGCTACTTGATCTAGTATTCACAGAAAACGTGTTAGATATTGAAAAAAATTAGTATGAAACACCAATTGGAAAGAGTGTCCACTGTGTTTTGTTCATGGAGTATGTCATTGAAGACGTTCTGCTTGAAAGCAAAGGCTATGAGGACACGAGGAGGAGCTATACGAAAGTACATTACATGAAAATGAATGAGCTTTTTGCAATTTTTGACTGGAGGACCTTATTTAACAACAAATCTGTACAAAAAATGAACGACATTATTTTGTGAAAAATATGAAAAGATAGTAGATTGCTGCATACCTGTTACCAAAGTAGATGTAATTCATGCCAGAGAGAAATGGTTCGATAATGAGTGAAAAGGAGCTAAGGCGTTGAGAGACAAATGCTGGAATAAGTATAGGAGGAGAACAAACATTACTGCCTGGCAAGCCTACAAAAGAGCAAGAAATGACTACCTAAGTAAAAGAAGAGAGGCAGAGAGAGACTATGAGAGGGACATCACCAGGAAGGCTAAAGAAAATCCCAAGGTTTTCCACAACTTTATCAGAGGAAACTGAAGGTAAAAGAACAGGTTTTAAAACTTAAGAGAGCAGATGGAAGCATCACTAATACGGATGAAGAGATCTGCAAAGAACTGAACATGGAGTTTCGTCAGTATTTACAATAGAAAATACCCCACCCCCTCAGATTGAAGAGATAGAATCTCATGGGCCGGTATTAAAGAACATCATCCTTTCAGCCACAGAGGCATGTAAAGCGCTGATGGAGTTAGATGTCCTTAAAGCTACAGGTCATGATGATATATCCCCTCATGTACTTAAAAAATGCACAAATTTAATATCAGTGGCACTAAGTATCATATGTGAAAAAGTCGCTGGAGTCCGGGGAGATTCCAAAACGCTGGAAAAAAGCGAATGTTATGCCTACCTTCAAAAAGGGAAGGAGGAATACGGCTCTAAACTATAGACCTTGTTTCCTTGACCAGCATAGCTTGCAAAGTTTTGAAAAACTACCAAGGAAACAGATCCCTCTTCACTTGGAATCCTTCAACTTTTTGTCAGAGAGACAACATGGCTTCAGAGAAGGTTGATCAACAATAACAAACTTTTATAAGCTTATGATGAGGTAAGCCGAATCTTACAGG
>JAXCGZ010002527.1:10000-25000 GCA_037179515.1 Halocaridina rubra
GATGATACTGTGGTGGTGGCAGATTCAGAGGAGAAGCTGTGTCAGTTAGTGTCAGAAATTGGAATGGTGTGTGAGAGAAGGAAGTTGTGAGTGAATGTGGGAAAGAGTAAGGTTATGAGGTGTAGAAGAAATGAGGATGGTGCTGGATTGAATGTTATGTGGAATGGCGAGACACTTGAGGAATTTGATTATTTTAAGTATTTAGGCTCGGTTATAGCTGCAAATGGTGGAGTGGAAGCTGATGTGTGTTACAGAGTGAATGAAGGATGTAAAGTGTTGGGTGCACTGAAAGGAGTGATGAAGAATAGAGTGTTGGAAATGAATGATAAGAAATGATTTAGCAGAGCAAACTCTTATAAAAAATGCCTACCTACGATAGTATTGAGACTGTAAAAGGCCTGTCACAAACACAGATAAATAAACTTACAAACACGCAGTTAAAAGAGGCACTAGCAACTGCATTAGGTGAATATAAAGATGAACCTTCAAATGCAACATTGTTGCAAGAAATAAGGAATTTGAAGAAGGATATAGAAGAGATTAAATCTGTCAAGGATAAAGTTACTGAATTATCGTCAAAATTAGATCAAGCTTTTTCCATAATAAATCAACAACAGATGTTTATGGAATCTTTGGATGCCAGAGACAGACAGAAAAAGATTATTATTACTGGAGTCCCAGAGGAAGACGACGAATTAGGAGACAGTGATCAAGCAAAGGTGAAAAATATTCTTGAAGCAGTAGGCTATGATGAACAGTGTGATACCTCCGAGTGGGAAATAAGAAGACTTGGCCGAGAAAATGATAGAAAAAAGAGGCCAATACTTTTAGTTGTAGATGACCAGAAGAGGAGAAAATCCATTTTGGATAATGCAAAAAAGCTGAAGAATAAACAGGCTCCCTTTTCATCTATATATATGAAAAAAGATGTACATCCTGCTGTAAGAAGAGAGCTTGCTCGACTACGGAAGAGGGAGAAAGAAGAAAAGGAGAGACCAGAAAATCAAGGTGTTAATATCCATTACGACAATCAGCGTCGTATATTATTACGTGATGGTGAAATTATTGACAGGTATGCTCCTTCGTATTTTTAAGATGTGCACAAAATAGCGTATTTACCAGTGAGCTCAATATGTGTTGTTGGAATATTGCAGGTGTCAAGGACAAATTGAACAACTCTGATATTTTATCATTTATTCTCGGGTTTCATATCGTGTGGCTTTTGGAAATAAAAACTATTGCTCGTATTAGTGTACCAGGATTTTACACTTATCATAACCCCTCTAAGTACTGTGGTAATAGGGGAGGCGTTGCAATGCTTGTAAAATGCTCGCTTTCAAAATATATCAAAAATGTAAATGTAAATGTTGAAGGTCAAATTTTGCTAGAATTGTCATGTTTTCCAGGCTTTGTATTTGGTGGGGTATATATACCACCGAATGACTCTCCTTATTGTTAGCCAGCTTGTTTTGGCAACCTAAGCGCAGTTGTGAATGAACACAATAAGGTTGTACTAATGGGTGATTTGAATTCGCGTGTAGGTATACCTATTCTTTATGATGAAAGTTTCAAATCATACAAATATGAAGGGGTAATAGATACAAGTGTGAATGAAAATGGGAGACAATTGCTGAACCTTTGCCGTGGCAGCACAATGGTGATAGGTAATCACCTAGTATATAAGGGTAAAAGGTTAGAAGGAGGTTTATCCTTTAAAAAAGGATCAAATTGGATATCTGAGATTGCTGTATGTGTCTTAAAAGAAAATACACTGAAATATGTAAAATCTGTTGAAATGAACCAGAATATTGTAGGATCTGACTGTGGGGGTTTAGGATGCTAGAGTGTTGTTAAGATTCTGTTTTACTAAGGGGACTCAAAGTACCGAGCTCGGTTAAGAGCTCACAAACAGACAGGACAGATATTTGTACTTGAACACCCCATCTCTATTACCATTAGTCGGTTAAATGAAACTCAGAATTCAACTTTCTTTTAATTTTGGAAATGCAATGACATTAAAAGAATTGAATTAAATTTCTCAAATTAAATTTTATGAAATGCTGCCTCGAATCCCGGAGGTGGTGAGTACGATTTCGTTTCCCGGCACCACGGACGTATGCCAAGACTTTGGCCTCAACTCGATGATTACCTCTGTCACACAGGCAGAGTAGAATACAGGACACTGCAATTTCAGAAACAGAAATGACACACTGTTTATAATGGGAAACTGAAAGCATGAGCACACATATAATGAGTTTCCAATGTCATTCTACTGGATGAATATATATTGGTTATTCACAGCTAACCAGAAATATTTATGCTACCATAATAGCATACAAAACCATTAATTCTTTACTGGTTTTTAAAGGAAAACAATATATTCACAATAAATGAAAATTAAGCAAGACAAATACAGTACTGTATGTATTCCTTAAATTGTGGGCAACCACAAAAGTTGCAATGCTTATTACTGATTAACAATTAATATGGTAACACTCTATTTAGGATAAAGGAAGAATCTACGAGATAAATACAGTATTCATTCACTTTTAGTTATCAAGAACTTTGCAATGAAAAAAAAGGGTGCAAAACCACCTTTTGAGGTATTTGCAACTTATAACTCAAAACACTTTATCCCCAACATATGAAGAATTAGCAAGATAAATACGGTATGCATTCATTAAATTGTGGTTAACAAGAAATATTTGCAAAGCCAACTGGGAAAAATTACCTTTTAAATATTTGCATTTTGTTTAGCAAATAGCTTTATTGACGAGTTTTTGACGTAAAACACTTTATTTACGATGATAGAAAGGGGTGAAATGAAATTAGAATTTATTAGGAAAAGAGATAGATTTTTACGGGCTCATAACCAGTCTTCAGAGGATGAGATTTTCGTTTATCACATTCAGTGAAAAGAAACTTCTCAGCAATGTATATCAGCTGTAATTTACAGGTTAAGGAATTAACTTTGGCATGTGAGATTCCAGTTTGGTAATCTACAAAATTTCGTGTGTATGGGAATGGAATCTGAGAATATAAATCCATAAGATTTATCCAGTAACGAATGTAACTAATTCTCGAAAATAAACCAATTTGCTTGACCCACGAGCTTTACCATACACTATCCCTCACCTTGTTGTGCTAGATGAATTCCTGTGAAGATGCCACGTAATTAAGATTTGAAATAAACTTAGACTGCCCAGGCGAGATGTTGCCTCCGGGCAGTCTCGGCGCCAAAAGAGGACGTCTCATTGTCCCTCCTGGTGAGTTCATCTGTAGGATACATTTCTAGAGCAGTAATTGGCTCTGATATCATTTTAAGGACTATTTTAGTGGTGGTCCCTGGCAGGCAATTATAGCAGAGATGCAAGGGAGAGACAGTATTTTTAGGTGCAACAAGTGGAAGCAAATAAAATAAAACGAGAATAATAATGAAAAGTTAGGTTACTGGTTTTAATCTCTCATAATTTTCTTGGCTCGTAGCAGACAGAAAATAGGAGCAGCCTTTATATCGGGGCTATACTTCTACACGTACAAGAAGAGTAAACAAGGTATATTTAGAATTAGCTATAAGCTAAAATACAAATTGCAAATAATCATAATCTGCGAAAGTCAAGAAGTGGGAATTATTTTTTTAGTTAGAAAATAACAGTTATGTTACTAATTTATTTAATAAGGCATCTAACAGCCTCTGGTGACTTTGAGCGAAACACTCTGTCACAAAGGCCCTTTCTAGAGAATATTGATTTAGCAAAATTCTACTACAGAAGGCGAAAAAAGAACAGAGGAAGTTACGGTGACTTCAGTGTTATTATGAGGGATGAGATATCCTTCTCATGGAAAAGAACAAATGAACAATAAGAATGGGATCCACCACTGGAACATATCATACTATTAGTAAAAGTAAACAAGTCTTGTAAACAAAACATTAAATGACATGCAAAACATAAAAGAAATGTGATCAAATTCAAATTTCAAGAAAATTAAATCACAATTAGATATCAGTGAATATCAATATTTAAGTTTATGAATGCTTCACATGCAAGAAGGCAATAATATAATATACAAAATAAAATACAGTATACGCAAATTAAACATTTGAACCACGTCGTCATTAACATTGGCGACTGGATTTAAAACAGTTTCAGCTATTCAACACTAAACTAAAATGTTTCCGCCATGTTTTGGCTTTCAGAGTCCCACAAAGGGAAATATAAAACTACGATCAAAAAATTATTCTTCATCTTTTTCGTCTTCCATTAGGAATAACGTTTGTACGCTAAAATAAACAAGTACAGTACAGTATTAAAGACATAAAAGATAAACATAAAAAATAAACAACACATTAGAGAAGTAATCTTTACCGACTAGTCAAATTTAGGCTAACAGCACCAGCTTCCTCATTTGAGGGTAACGACCGTCGACTTAGTAGATCAGCAAGGTCATTGTCCTTGCCATGAACATGTTGGGCAGTGAATTTGAAAAGATTCAGGTAAAGTGCCCACCTTTTCAGGCGAGGATTTAGCTTGTCTGCAGTCTGTAAATATAGGAGAGGTCGGTGGTCGGTTCTCAGTGTAAAATGTTGGCCATACAGATGGACTTCAAATTTCTTTATGGCCCAATATGCAGCTAGAGCTTCCTTCTCCACGGTGGAGTAATTTCGCTCTGCAGGGCGAAGCCTGCGGCTTGCATATCGCACTGGAGCTACTTCTGCTGAGTTGTCTGATCGGGCTTGCAAGAGCACGGCACCCAGGCCTTCGTCTGAGGCGTCGGTCTGCAAGATAAATGGAAAATCAGGGTTTACCAGTTGTAATACTGGCTCACCTGCCAATGCTTCTCGGAGCTTGAAAAATGCTCTCTCCGCTTCATCTGTCCATTTGACAGGGGAGGATTTACTTTGCTTCGAGGAGGTCATTTGCTGCAAAGGGGCAGCGATAGTATTAAAGTATGGAATGAACCGTTGGTAGTAGCCGACACTACCCAGGAATGATCTCAGTTGAGTGACAGTGGCAGGTTTCTCCATATCCTTAATAGCTTGTACCCTGTCATGTAAAGGGGACATAACTCCTTCTCCAACCACGTGGCCGAGATACTGCAATTGTGTGAAACCAATCTCACATTTGGAAGGCTTTAAATGAAGTCCATGCTGGTTCAGACGAGTGAGAACTCTGCGGAGAGTCTCGAGGTGCGATGACCAATCCTGAGAATGCACCAGGATGTCGTCTATAAAGCATGAAACATTGTCGAGATCCTGTAGTACTATCCTCATGAGTCTGCTGAAGCAGCCAGGGGCATTTACCATACCAAAAGGCATGACCCTGAACTGGTATAGACCATATCTTGTGGAAAAAGCTGTAAGAGGCTTGGTAGTCTCGCTCAACGGGACTTGCCAAAATCCACTGGCCAAATCCAACTTGGACAGGTAACGGGCTTGGGAAAGCAACGAGAAAATATGCTCGGCGTCAGCAATGGGCTCTCCATCAAAGATGGTACGGGAGTTAAGCTTACGACAGTCAAGGCAGAACCTGTGACTGCCATCTCGCTTACGCACTGCCAGTAACGGCGAACACCAAGGCGAAATGCTCTTTTCAACTATTCCGAGGCGGACCCAAGTGTCAAGATCTTCCTTCAGCCGTAAGGACAGCTGGTGGGGAAGACCATAGGAATGCCGAAATGGCTCTGGGTCAGTCAATCTGACATGATGCTCAAGGGTAGTGGTAATGCCTGGGAGGTCGTTGAAGACGTTCTCATAGTCCTCTAATAGCTTGTTCAGCTGTTCCCGTTGACTCGGTTGCAGTCTGGAGTTAATAATACAATTACTCACACTTTCTTTTCGGTGTGTGGGAATGGCAGGATCCTTACCATCATCAAAAGCTAAGCTTATGTCTTCAATTGCAAGGGCGGTGGCTGCGGCCAGAGGGGCTTCTTCAGAAAAACTCCACTCCCGTAAGTCTGTCTCCACTGCAAGGGTGGAGTATTCCAATATAGGAAGTAAGGGGTGGCTATAATGGAGCACCTGTGTTGCTGCAGCCTCGGAGGTTCTGTTGATGCTTGAGGCATCTATAGGGGTTGCTGGGAGCGCCAGCGCAGGATCCCTGTGGGCCTCCGGGTCCTCACAATAAAGCTTCAGCTGGTTAATGTGGTATTTCCGGTTAATGCCATCAACATTTAGCACATAATTGTCAGGGGTCACCCGGTGTACCACAGTGTACGGTCCTTTCCAGCGTAGCATTAGCTTGCGGGTATCTGTTGGAAGAAGTAACAGAGCTCGATCTCCGGGTGTCAGGGCACGACGCCGCGCACGCTTGTCAAAGAGGAGCTTGGCAGTCTGCTGGTGACCCTTAATGGCTAATTGTGCAGTTTTCCAAGCCTTTTTGAGGTGAGACGAAAACTTCAAAATATACTCATGAACGTCCCTATCGTCATCTTCAATGGTAGGTGAATCCCAACATTCTGCCAAGAATTCTACTGGGCCTCTGACCTTATGACCATAAATCATCTCGAAAGGCGAGTATCCAGTAGTGTCGTGGGGCGTGTCTCTGAAGGAGAAAAGTGCAGCAGGGACGTACTTGTCCCACTGCCTAGGCATATCTATCACTAGCTTGCGCAAACATCGCTTCAATGTCCCGTTATAGCGTTCGCATGCTCCATTTGATTGGGCATGATAGACACTCGTACGAATGTGCTTGATTTCTAAAAGGTTACAGAAAGCCTCAAAGTGCCTACTTGTAAACTGACTTCCATTGTCAGAAGTGACCTGCTCAGGAAAGCCAACCCTGGAGCACATTTCAAATAGGGCTTGAGCAACTGCTTCAGTTGTGATAGAAGGCAGTGGCACTGCATCTGGGTACCTTGTTGCCAGGTCAACATATACCAGGAGGAATTGTTTCCCCGTGGACGAAGCTGGATTAATAGGACCTAGTATGTCCATAGCGACCTTGGAAAATGGCTCCATTGAGAGCTTAGTTATCCCCAGGGGAACTTTCGGTACCGGTGCCGTTGAGGTGGATTGACAGACAGGGCAGGAGCCTACATATCTGTCTACCTCGGTGTACATGTTTGGCCATGCAAAAGCCTTCTGAAGGACCTGCCGAGTTTTTGCTTTGCCTCTGTGTCCACTCAGAGGTAAATGGTGTGCCACATACATAGCCTGGCGGCGCAACGAAGCGGGCACCACCAACTGTTTAAAGGTGTGGCCATCTTGAGTCACATGCCTACGAAGTACTCCATCTTCAAGGGCGTAAGTGATCTTGCCTCCTCCTCTCACTGTGAAGGTCCTTCCCTCGGTGGCCTGCTGCATCCAGCGTTTGAGGCTGGGGCAGTCTTGCTGCAATTTGGCAAAGTCTGGACGGGACTTCAATGGCTCTAGAGGTGCATCATCTGGTAAAGGAGGGGGAAACTCTCCGCGTTCCACATTACGTGTACTGACTGCAGCAGACTCAACGGAGTCAGTCGGAGAATCGTCCATATTCTTGGCATCGATGCCAGGAGTTGCTGCTGAAATGGCTTCATGTGACTTCCCCTGAGGGAAGTTATAACGAGAAATGTCCTTATGGTAGAGGTCGGCCTGGAAAGTAGGAACTAGGTTCAGTGCACGACCCATCAAGACAGGGTACATAAGCCCAATCATTGCCACAGCTGGGGCTTTTCCCTTGTAGTATTTGCAATCCAGGTTAATGACACAGCAGCGTCGTATTTGGGGTGTTCCTTCAGCAACCCGCACACGAACGACTTCGCCGGTATAATCTTCATCCCTGACGAATCTCTCGTCAACAAATATGCCATTGGCCCCTGTGTCGAGGGCTATCTCAACTTCCACACCATTTATAGTTCCTAGACATTTTGGGATCACCTGCGGATTACCCCATTCGGTGAGTTCCACATTGGCAAGTTTGTACGTAGGTTCCTCGGCGTTATCCCCAGTGGCCCTTTCTGGCCTTATTTCTACAGCATGGGCCATGTGCGTGGCCGGACGGCTTTGTGGGCCGCCGCTGTGTGAGGGAGCGGGGTGGCTCTTAGAGTTTTGCTGAAAACCCTGGGAAGGAGGAGCAGAGTAATGGCCTTTGCCTCTGAACTGCTGAGGCTTAGGTCTTACTGAGTTATCCTTCTTGAGTGTGGGTGCATTGCCGTAATAAGGCTTTGGAGTGTAAGGAAGATGTGCTGGACGATGTGAGTTCTGCGAGGGGCCCTTGTGCTTCCCGTTCCTATGATCTCCTTTCCGGTGAGAATCATGGCTTGCTGCGGGGGAGATACAACTCTGAGGACGAACCTTGGAATCGGCCCTTCTTGCCCTCAAAACATCACAGAGACGTACTCCAGGCTGGTTGTGCTGGAGGTACTCGTCCACAGCAGCTAGACTTTTCTCGTAGTCGATCTCATCCTTAAGCTGAGTCCTTACATATGCAACAACATCTGGAGGAAGTTCATTGGCAATTGCATCAAACATCAAGAACGCATACAACTTCTCACGAGGACACTTTGCAACCCGTAACCAATCATTAAAGAGGCGAGCCTTGCGTTTGCCAAAGGTACTACAGTTCTCCTCCTTCAATGGGAAAGCAGAAAGATACCTAGCACGACACTCAGCTGGTGAAAGGTGCTGTGAGGCCAGGAGTGTGCTTTTAACTTTCTCATAGTCCCTCAGTTGCATTTGGTCGAGTTCACTGACCAGGGCGAGCAGACGGGGTGGCATGGAGGTTAGCAGCCAACGACTCTTCTCAAACTCTGTGCCTTCGTTAACTGCCGCAAGACTTTCGAAAGAGCGGATGTAAGTATCAAGCGGTTGCCTGCCGTCGTCCTCGTACTTTGGTATTGGGGAGGGCCTCTCCCGAGGCTGGTTCCCATTTCCAGTTGAAAGACCACTGTCTGGGAATCCCGCTTGAAGCCGAGCAAGCGCAAGCTCATGCTCACGTTGTGCTTGTGCCTCATCACGTGCTCTCTTCTCCAGCTTATCTCGGCGTTCAACCATCTTCTCATGAGCCCATTCGAAGAGCTTCTGCCCTGGGGAAAGACCGTATCTCTCACCCCTAGCAATCGTTATGGCCAGGTAACGCTCTTCATCGAATGTTTCGATGGTTTCCATGTTTGTTTCCTGTGCCTGCCTGGTTGCCATGGTGGTTTCCTAAACAGTCAATAACGAAGTGCCAAAACAACCACACAAAAAAAAAAAAATCTCTACAATACAGTAGTAGAAAAGAAAAATGATAGAACCACACAACACCAAGGAGAAAAAAAAATCAACACCACAGTTCAAACTTAAACGTAAAAGTGATCTCAAAACCTCACCATAAAAGTGACTCAAAATACAAACAAGTGCAACAGCAGCAAAATGTTGCAAAACAGTGCATGAAACACTGGTAATACAGAATGGCAGTCGTGCCTGCTTAACAGCAATATGTGGCAGTACCTGCGGTAATCGTGCAAATGAAAGGAATGAGCAACACAATCAAGTGCAACAGCAACAAAATGTTGCAAAACAGTGCATGAAACACTGGTAATACAGAATGGCAGTCGTGCCTGCTTAACAGCAATACGTGGCAGTACCTGCAGTTATGGTGCAAATGAAAGGAATGAGCAACAACGAATTTTACCGACTAGCACCCAGTGCCTGAGAGTACAAACAAGTACAGTATAGCGGTCGTGCCTGCGTATGAGCGCGTATATGGCAGTACCCACAAATAAAATGTCGTAAGTAATACGAACAAGTACAGTATCGCGGTCGTGCCTGCGTATGAGCGCGTATATGGCAGTACCCACAAATAAAATGTCGTAAGTAATACGAACAAGTACAGTATCGCGGTCGTGCCTGCGTATGAGCGCGTATATGGCAGTACCCACAAATAAAATGTCGTAAGTAAAATTCTGGAGTGTTACCAAAAGGGCACAGATCCTATGCAAAATACACCAACGATAAGCTAACAGCTTACTAGGCAGCCAGATTACACATTTCTACTAGTAATGAGAAAATTTATTTTCAAGTGACAACTCAGACACATGAAAGGCTTTGCCTAGGCTCGGTAAATGACACCAAAGTTTTTCTTCCAATCTATGAGCAGTCAATGCTTGAATATAAAACACAATTATAAGCAAAAATACTTAATATGCTTTCTCCCAATTCCTAAATCCCAAGGAAATATAAACAATTCCTAACAAGTATCACCCTTTAACGGATATATAAAACACGAATGCTTTAAAACTCAATCTTATCACGCAAATAAATGAAATTTTATATAACACGTCTTCTCGTCATGCAAAATTTCTAAAGTCTGTTACCACATAATCTCATGTAGATTTCCTGATAGATTGTTTACCACATGGGAAACAAGAAAATATTAGTTACCATAATCAATATTGAAAATAAAGAAAAATTTCTTATCCGCAACGTTTCTAGCGCGAAAATTTTCGTGTGCAGCCTAAGATTCATTCATTTCAATAATCGAGCCAATGGTAATCGGTTTTCATGTGCAATGTTAAAAAGCAAAATAAAAATAAATTTATAAAATCAGTCTGTCTGTTCGGGTCCCTGTTCGGGCGCCAATCTTGTGGGGGTTTAGGATGCTAGAGTGTTGTTAAGATTCTGTTTTACTAAGGGGACTCAAAGTACCGAGCTCGGTTAAGAGCTCACAAACAGACAGGACAGATATTTGTACTTGAACACCCCATCTCTATTACCATTAGTCGGTTAAATGAAACTCAGAATTCAACTTTCTTTTAATTTTGGAAATGCAATGACATTAAAAGAATTGAATTAAATTTCTCAAATTAAATTTTATGAAATGCTGCCTCGAATCCCGGAGGTGGTGAGTACGATTTCGTTTCCCGGCACCACGGACGTATGCCAAGACTTTGGCCTCAACTCGATGATTACCTCTGTCACACAGGCAGAGTAGAATACAGGACACTGCAATTTCAGAAACAGAAATGACACACTGTTTATAATGGGAAACTGAAAGCATGAGCACACATATAATGAGTTTCCAATGTCATTCTACTGGATGAATATATATTGGTTATTCACAGCTAACCAGAAATATTTATGCTACCATAATAGCATACAAAACCATTAATTCTTTACTGGTTTTTAAAGGAAAACAATATATTCACAATAAATGAAAATTAAGCAAGACAAATACAGTACTGTATGTATTCCTTAAATTGTGGGCAACCACAAAAGTTGCAATGCTTATTACTGATTAACAATTAATATGGTAACACTCTATTTAGGATAAAGGAAGAATCTACGAGATAAATACAGTATTCATTCACTTTTAGTTATCAAGAACTTTGCAATGAAAAAAAAGGGTGCAAAACCACCTTTTGAGGTATTTGCAACTTATAACTCAAAACACTTTATCCCCAACATATGAAGAATTAGCAAGATAAATACGGTATGCATTCATTAAATTGTGGTTAACAAGAAATATTTGCAAAGCCAACTGGGAAAAATTACCTTTTAAATATTTGCATTTTGTTTAGCAAATAGCTTTATTGACGAGTTTTTGACGTAAAACACTTTATTTACGATGATAGAAAGGGGTGAAATGAAATTAGAATTTATTAGGAAAAGAGATAGATTTTTACGGGCTCATAACCAGTCTTCAGAGGATGAGATTTTCGTTTATCACATTCAGTGAAAAGAAACTTCTCAGCAATGTATATCAGCTGTAATTTACAGGTTAAGGAATTAACTTTGGCATGTGAGATTCCAGTTTGGTAATCTACAAAATTTCGTGTGTATGGGAATGGAATCTGAGAATAGAAATCCATAAGATTTATCCAGTAACGAATGTAACTAATTCTCGAAAATAAACCAATTTGCTTGACCCACGAGCTTTACCATACACTATCCCTCACCTTGTTGTGCTAGATGAATTCCTGTGAAGATGCCACGTAATTAAGATTTGAAATAAACTTAGACTGCCCAGGCGAGATGTTGCCTCCGGGCAGTCTCGGCGCCAAAAGAGAGCGTCTCATTGTCCCTCCTGGTGAGTTCATCTGTAGGATACATTTCTAGAGCAGTAATTGGCTCTGATATCATTTTAAGGACTATTTTAGTGGTGGTCCCTGGCAGGCAATTATAGCAGAGATGCAAGGGAGAGACAGTATTTTTAGGTGCAACAAGTGGAAGCAAATAAAATAAAACGAGAATAATAATGAAAAGTTAGGTTACTGGTTTTAATCTCTCATAATTTTCTTGGCTCGTAGCAGACAGAAAATAGGAGCAGCCTTTATATCGGGGCTATACTTCTACACGTACAAGAAGAGTAAACAAGGTATATTTAGAATTAGCTATAAGCTAAAATACAAATTGCAAATAATCATAATCTGCGAAAGTCAAGAAGTGGGAATTATTTTTTTAGTTAGAAAATAACAGTTATGTTACTAATTTATTTAATAAGGCATCTAACAGCCTCTGGTGACTTTGAGCGAAACACTCTGTCACACTGACCACGCCCCACTAATGGTTCAACTTGATCTTAATGATATTCAGGAAACAGTTTTTTAATCTGGGGAGTTAGAGTTTAATGGATGGGATCAAGACCACCCTCGATGGAGGAGAATATTTGAAAAAAATGATCCAAAAATTATATGGAAATCTATTAACTGGAATGGCAATGTGGTGGAACCCAATGATGTGCAACCTGAAGATGTCAATTTCAAATTGCATTTCGAAAATTTGT
Organism: Halocaridina rubra; assembly: GCA_037179515.1. Lineage (NCBI taxonomy): Eukaryota > Metazoa > Arthropoda > Malacostraca > Decapoda > Atyidae > Halocaridina > Halocaridina rubra. Next base: position 22,684 of record JAXCGZ010002527.1, read on the forward strand.
TCAATCCTCCGACAGTTAATCCTAATCAAATCATTGATGTGTCAGACTCACCTAATATTCCCATATTGGATGATCCCTTTACTGCTCAAGAGTTAGACATGACAGTGCAAAGTATAAAAAAAGATAAGAGTTATATTGGAATGTGTCCTGGTTTATTTACGATGCTACCACAGACATGGTTATCCTTTTTCCTTACAATTTTTAATTTCCTTTTCTTAAATGTCCTTTATCCATTTGCTTGGTGCCACAATAAACTGATCACTCTATTTAAATCTGGGGATAGAAGAGATTGCGGAAACTATCGGGGCATAAGCATAATGAACACCTTGGCAAAAATCTATGATATGCTTTTGATGAGACGGTTAAGTTTATGGTTTAATATAGATAAGTGTCAGGCCGGAGCTCAGAAGGGTAGAGGGTGTATAGAGCAGATTTTGGCTTTAAGGTTACTGATGGATTATGCTGCTTGCAAGAAGCAAAAATTGTATATAGTTTTTGTGGATTTTAGTAAGGCGTACGACAGGGTACCAAAATATGATTTAATCGAGTGTCTCAAGTCGGTGGGATGTGGAAGGGTTATGTTGTCAGCTATCCAAAATATTTATTCATGTACAAAAAGTGTGTTACAATCTGCTATAATAACAACATCTATAGGTATACGCCAAGGAGCTCCTACGAGCTGCATTTTGTTTGTCATTTATATGGATAAAATGGTGAGAATGATTAAAGAAAAAGTGAGAATTGATGGTTTTTTGGGAAATTTACATACTCTTTTAATGATGGATGACACGGTGATTGTAAGTACATCTCGTGAAAAGTGCATATCAAAACTTGAGGCTCTATTGGATTATTGTAATGCTTATGGTATGGTGATTAATGAAAAGAAGACAAAGTATTTTGTTGTTAATGGAAAAGACAGAGATAAAGCATCAATAATGATAAACAACATAAAAATAGATTATTGTAAAAAGTATCTGTACTTAGGTGCATGGTTTACTGATGATGCAAATATGCACTCAGTACTTAAACAGCATGAAATCGATGGTACGGCAACAGTCAATAAGTTTAGTATATTCTGCATAAATAACGTGAGTATGCCCTATGCATATAAGGTTAAAGTTTTTAAAGCTGCTTTGAGTTCTTCACTTTTGTATGGTTCTGAGAGTTGGTTCACAAGTAATTTAGCTTGCATGGAAAAACTTTATAACAGGGCAGTAAAGTGTTTATTGGGAGTGAGAAACAACACTCCAATATTCTTATGCTTAATAGAAAGTGGTTTGGAAACTTTAGTACATGAAGTTAATGAAAGAAGAAGGGGATTTTTAACCAAAAAAATGCAACAGGTTAACAATGAAGAACCTTTCTATGTGGTATTTGACATCTGCAGACGGGAAAATACACCTGGTTATCAATTCTTAAATTCATATATTGCAAATAATGTGGAAGCTTCTGCTCTAAGTGGAATAAAATCTGTAATACTGAATAAACCCGAAGGTGCCACAAAATATCTTACATATAGACAAATTTTAAATAGTCAGTTGACAGTACATAAAGTGTATAGTAGCAAAGAGTTTGTACCAGATTATTTGCGAATGGCATTCACAAGGTTAAGAGTAATGTCTCATGAATTGCGTGTAGAGACTGGAAGGTGGAGCAGAACACCAAGAGAAATGAGAGTATGTGCTTGTGATCAAATGGCAGTTCAGAGTGAAGAACATGTGCTAATTGAGTGTCCTTTCTCCCAACCAGTGAGACAAAAATATAATATGTTAAACTATCTGAGTGTCCAATCACTTTTGAATGAAGAGCTTCATATTACCGAGTTGTGTCAGTATATTTATGAAGTACTAAAGTTGTACAGATAAGGAAGAGATTCAACCTTGTAATGAGGAAAGCATTGATTTTTTGTATGTATAGGTTAATTTGTAATATTTGGATGTATTCTATTCTTCTAACTGTATTTCAGAATTAAGCATTAAGATAAATATGATTATTTACTTTTGTTGGTAAGTTTGTGAGAATATTTGTATTGTTCTTTAGGCTAAGATTTTTTTGATGGACAAAATATTGTTTCTATTACTTATGCTATTTTGTGCAAAAAGAAAAAATTTAATATATTTTTGTAATACTTTTGTAATATTTTGTCAGTAAACTATATATATATATATATATATATATATATATATATATATATATATATATATATATATATATATATATATATATATATATATATATATATATATATATATATATATATATATATATATATATATATATATATATATATATATATATATATATATATATATATATA
>JAXCGZ010002527.1:32500-45000 GCA_037179515.1 Halocaridina rubra
CTGTCAAAATCATGAAAGAATATACAAACTATTATCATATCCCTTTTTTCCTTCCAGCTTCAGGTAATAGTAAGTCTAACTCCCTCAGCCTTCCCTCACAACTGAGATTGTATATCTGTCATTAGCTTCGTTGTATGTCCTTCAATATTTTTTTTCAGTTAATTTATATGCCTTTTCAAGTTCGGATCCCAAAAGAGTGCTGCATATTTAAGCTTTATTCTCACAAAATTTCCATAAATATTTTTTGTTCATTTCCTTTCCCATGTGCCTGAAGGCAAACCTTTCATTTGCTAAGAAGCTTATGCAGCCTTTACTAGCCAATGCCATTTATATCCATTTCCAGAGAACATTTTACCAATACGCTTACCCCTAAATCTCTTGTTATTTGTCTCTTAAAGTTCCGAGCCTTCTACTGCTTACCGAAACTTGTGCCTTCTTGCACTCTCCCATTATTATAGTCTAATATCTTAAAGTATTGAATATCATTCGCCTTTCTTTCTAAGTAAGCTTTTATTCACTCCAAGACGTTTCCACTTATTCTTGCAATTACTTGTAGCTTCTTAATGTTTCCAATGTGGGACTGTATCAAATGCCTTCTGACAATCTAAGAATATGTAATCTGCCCTGTGCTCTATCACTTGCAAGATCTGGCTTGCTTCATCATAAATTCATAGTGAGCTTGTTATTGTAGACCTGTCTACCCTGAAGCCATGTTGGTTCACTGACAAAATATTAAAGAACTATAAAGTGAAGAGTATAATGTGTTATTTTAGTAGCTTCTCCATAACTTTGCAAACTATGCTGGTCAAGAGACATTCCTATATTGCACAGCTGTGTCTCGTTTTCCCTTTTTAGAGATAGGTATCACCTTCTCTTGTTACCTGCATCTTGGAACCTCCCCAGATTCCAACGACTCTTCAAACATGATCCACAGCACTGTCGATAAGGGTTTAGCTCACTTCTTAAGTATACGTAAACTAGCATGTCATCAGGCACCAAAACTTTATGAGCAATTAACTCCGTCAACACTTTGTATTCCTCTATAGCTGAAAAGACGAGGTTCTCTTTACTGGTTCATGATTTCTTATCATTGCAGTGTGAGGGTGGTGAAGTATTTTCTGCTGAAAATCTTCAATTCTTCTCAGATCTCTTCATCTGTCTCAGTCCTGCTTTCATCTGGCCTCTTTAACATTATAACTTGTTCTATGACCTATAATTTCCCTCTTACAAAATTTTGTTGTAATCTCCCTCTCGGATAGTTCTTCCTCATTTCCCTATCATTTCCCCTACTATCAGGCAGAACAACATCAGTGTTATACTCCATCAACAATGCACCAGTTGGTAGCTCGTACTAAATATTTCCAGTATCCAATGCATTATCTGTGAACACTAGGCATAGCAGAAATGGCTCATCTCCGCCTCTGGCCCTCGTTGGTGCATTATTAAGACATTTACTCTTAATTTCCCAGCTCGAGCCTATCTGTCCCATCCTATTCAAACGGTGCTTAATTATGATATATAAAACGGCAAGAAATATATGTCCATTTTGTTATTTTTCAGTGAGAACTGTATACTAAGACTGTTATAATCTATAATTACAGTCTCAGTATTTTATTTCTTTGCATTACTATATATGTAACTGTTAAAAATTAGTAGGTTCAACAATCCCCATACATTTGAGTCCAGTAAAGTGATATAGAAACTAAGTCACTTAAACTCAGTACAGCCATGAGTGAGATTTTATAAATCCCTCGAGAATTATTTTAACATATATGTTGCTAATTTATTAGTTGTCAGTTTTCAAAAAGTCAATCACCAATTGAAATTTTGCTTGTGCCAAGTGTTGTTAACCCTTTATGCGTCAGTGAGAAACCATTTATTTGACATGTTTTCACGTCTGTAGGAAGCTGTTAAATTTTATTTTCTGTACTCGCAATATTAATAGAAAGTATAAAAACTTTACCATATAAGCAATGTAATTATAATAATCGATTTGAAACGATAAGGAAATTATGATTTACGAAATAAAATACTTTAGTTATGCCTCTACTAATATTCTTAGAAAACCTTGCTAGAGTTTCTAAAAAGAACATAGAAAAGATCCTAAACTATAGCAAACAAACCTTTTACACTATGATGATAAAGAAAAATTTTATAATAAAAACTTGTAAAGGTTCACCATAAATACGATGACAAACCATAGTAAATTATATGGTAAAATTATTAAGAGAAAAAAAATGAACATTAGAGTTCTTAAGACAGAGCAAGAAAGAACATACAAAATTATATCCGATTTGCAGCATTAAGGGACTTATTTCATCATTACGAATTGGACAACTGTATTTTGTTGAATTGATACTGTATTCAAAGCTACCAGGTTAAATGATTAAATTTCCAGTTTTAGGCGTGTGAAGTATATATATATATACATATATATATATATATATATATATATATATATATATATATATATATATATATATATATATATATATATATATATATATATATATATATATATATATATATATATATATATATATATATATATATATATATATATATATATATATATATATATATATATAATTATATAAATATATATATATATATATATATATATATATATATATATATATATATATATAGTATATATGTATATATATATATATATATATATATATATATATATATATATATATATATATATATATATATATATATATATATATATATATATATATATATATATATATATATATATATATATATATATATATATATATATATATATATATATATATATATATATATATATACATGTATATATATATATATATATATATATATATATATATATATATATATATATATATATATATATATATATATATATATATATATATATGTATATATATATATATATATATATATATATATATATATATATATATATAAGTACAAACTATTAGCATACAGCACTAAATAGTAGGGAAGTCCATCAGTGAAACAACACTTATAAAACAATGCTATATTTCGGATCCTAAATGGATACCTTCTCAAGCACAACTTGTGCTTGAGAAGGGATCCAGTTAGGATCCGAAATATAGCATTGCTTTATAAGTTTTGTTTCACTGATGGGCTTCCTTACTATACACACACACACACACACACACCACACACACACACACACACACACACCCACACACACACACACACACACACACACACACACACACACGCGCGCAAATGTGATACCTATCTTCAAAAAGGGAAGGAGGGATACGGCTCTGAACTATAGACCAGTTTCCTTGACCAGCATAGTTTGCAAACTTATGGAGAAACTACTAAGGAAACATATCTCTCTTCACTTGGAATCCTTCAACTTTTTGTCAGTGAGGCAACATGGCTTCAGAGAAGGAAGATCAACAGTAACAAACTTATTAGAATTTTATGATGAGGTAAGCCAAATCTTACAGGAAAGAGAGGGCTGGGCAGATTGCATATTCCTAGACTTCCAGAAAGCGTTTGACACTGTTCCACATGGGAGACTTATTAGGAAGCTGCAATCAATGGCTAGAATAGGTGGAAATGTCTTGGAATGGATAAAAACTTACTTAGAAGGAAGGGAACAGAGGGTTAGAGTAAGACACTCAGTGTCTGAATGGAGAAGAGTTAGTAGTGGAGTTCCACAGGGTTCAGTTTTAGGGCCACTTTTGTTCCTTGTATATGTAAATGACCTACCAGAGTCTGTAAATTCATTCATGAATATGTTTGCAGATGATGCAAAGATTGTGAAGAAAGTAAAAAACGAGAACAATGGTAGAGAACTTCAGGAGGATCTAAATAATCTGCATGAGTGGTCAGAAAAGTGGCTAATGAAATTCAATACCTCAAAATGTAAGGTAATGAGAATGGGTACAAGTGCAAGAAGGCCCAAGCTTGACTACTCGGTGGCTGGAGTACAACTTCAAGAGACAGAAAATGAGAGAGATCTAGGAGTAAACATACTGGCAGATTTGTCTCCAGAAATACATATAAATGGCGTAGTAAGGGCAGCATATGCATTCTTATCAAATGTAAGGGTAGCCTTCAGGCACATGGACAAGGAAATGTTCAGAAATATTTATGTAACCTATGTGAGGCCAAAACTCGAATATGCAGCCCCCTTTTGGAATCCGCACTTGAAAAAGCACATAGCTAAGCTTGAAAAAGTTCAAAGACATGCCACGAAACTGGTGCCAGAAATACGCAATCTCGGTTATGATGAGAGGTTGAGGGAATTAGACTTGCCATCACTCGAAGCTAGAAGAGTAAGGGGGGATATGGTGACAGTCTTTAAATTCCTTCATGGTTATGATAGAGTGGATAGGGATCGATATTTCGATATGGCTGGCTCTAGAACTAGAGGTCATAGTTTGAAGCTTCGTAAGAAAACTTGTTTGCAGGATGTAAGGAAATACTTTTTCAGTGTAAGAGTAGTTGATAATTGGAATTCGCTAAGCGAGGAGGTAGTTAATGCTATCTCAATCCATAGTTTTAAGGACAGGTATGATAAGTATCACTAAGTCTAAAAATGGAACCGATGAGGAGACGGGAAGATACGAGCTTTGGGCTCTTTCCCGTAAACACAATTAGGTAATCACAATTAGGTAATCACACACACACACACACACACACACACACACTATATATATATATATATATATATATATATATATATATATATATATATATATATATATATATATATATATATATATATATATATATATATATATATATATATATATATATATATATATATGTGTGTGTTGTCTCCATGGCAAAATGGTAGCGTCTGCGACACTGAGGCGGCAGGTCGAGGGTTAGCGCCCCGTCACGGACTAAGGTTAGTAAGGGCATACACTCAGGGTAACGATTACATCTGCCAAAACAAATCCTTCGTAAGAAGGCAACCGTCCAAGCCCTTAGTAGAAAAGGGAGTTCGTGACGTAAAACCGAATCCAATCCATCCATATATATATATATATATATATATATATATATATATATATATATATATATATATATATATATATATATATATATATATATATATATATATATATACATAAATATATATATATATATATATATATATATATATATATATATATATATGTGTGTGTGTGTGTGTGTGTGTGTGTGTGTGTGTGTGTGTGTGTTTGTGTGTGATTACCTAATTGTGATTACCTAATTGTGTTTAAGGGAAAGAGCCCAAAGCTCGCATCTTCCCGTCTCCTCATCGGTTCCATTTTAGACTTAGTGATACTTATCATACCTGTCCTTAAAACTATGGATTGAGATAGCATTAACTACCTCCTCGCTTAGCCAATTCCAATTATCAACTACTCTTACACTGAAAAAGTATTTCCTTACATCCTGCAAAGAAGTTTTCTTACGAAGTTTCAAACTATGACCTCTAGTTCTAGAGCCAGCCATATCAAAATATCGATCCCTATCCACTCTATCATAACCATGAAGGAATTTAAAGACTGTCACCATATCCCCCCTCACTCTTCAAGCTTCGAGTGATGGTAAGTCTAATTCCCTCAGCCTCTCATCATAACTGAGATTGCGTATTTCTGGCACCAGTTTCGTGGCATGTCTTTGAACTTTTTCAAGCTTAGCTATGTGCTTTTTCAAGTGCGGATTCCAAAAGGGGGCTGCATATTCGAGTTTTGGCCTCACATAGGTTACATAAATATTTCTGAACATTTCCTTGTCCATGTGCCTGAAGGCTACCCTTACATTTGATAAGAATGCACATGCTGCCCTTACTATGCCATTTATATGTATTTCTGGAGACAAATTTGCCGGTATGTTTACTCCTAGATCTCTCTAATTTTCTGTCTCTTGAAGTTGTACTCCAGCCACCGAGTAGTCAAGCTTGGGCCTTCTTGCACTTGTACCCATTCTCATTACCTTACATTTTGAAGTATTGAATTTCATTAGCCACTTTTCTGACCACTCATGCAGATTATTTAGATCCTCCTGAAGTTCTCTACCATTGTTCTCGTTTTTTGCTTTCTTCACAATCTTTGCATCATCTGCAAACATATTCATGAATGAATTTACAGACTCTGGTAGGTCATTTACATATACAAGGAACAAAAGAGGCCCTAAAACTGAACCCTGTGGAACTCCACTACTAACTCTTCTCCATTCAGACACTGAGTGTCTTACTCTAACCCTCTGTTCCCTTCCTTCTAAGTAAGTTTTTATCCATTCCAAAACATTTCCACCTATTCTAGCCATTGATTGCAGCTTCCTAATAAGTCTCCCATGTGGAACAGTGTCAAATGCTTTCTGGAAGTCTAGGAATATGCAATCTGCCCAGCCCTCTCTTTCCTGTAAGATTTGGCTTACCTCATCATAAAATTCTAATAAGTTTGTTACTGTTGATCTACCTTCTCTGAAGCCATGTTGCCTCACTGACAAAAAGTTGAAGGATTCCAAGTGAAGAGAGATATGTTTCCTTAGTAGTTTCTCCATAACTTTGCAAACTATGCTGGTCAAGGAAACTGGTCTATAGTTCAGAGCCGTATCCCTGCTTCCCTTTTTGAAGATAGGTATCACATTTGCTTGTTTCCAGCATCTTGGAATCTCCCCCGACTCCAGTGACTCCTTAAATATGATACTTAGTGCCACTGATATTGTGTTTGCGCATTTTTTAAGCACATGAGGGGATATGTCATCAGGACCTGTAGCTTTATGAACATCTAAATCCATCAGCGCTTTGCATACCTCTGTGGCTGTAAGGTTGATGTTCTCTAATACCGGCCCTGTGTGTGTGATTACCTAATTGTGATTACCTAATTGTGTTTACGGGAAAGAGCCCAAAGCTCGTATCTTCCCGTCTCCTCATCGGTTCCATTTTAGACTTAGTGATACTTATCATACCTGTCCTTAAAACTATGGATTGAGATACCATTAACGACCTCCTCGCTAAGCGAATTCCAATTATCAACTACTCTTACACTGAAAAAGTATTTCCTTACATCCTGCAAAGAAGTTTTCTTACGAAGCTTCAAACTATGACCTCTAGTTCTAGAGCCAGCCATATCAAAATATCGATCCCTATCCACTCTATCATAACCATGAAGGAATTTAAAGATTGTCACCATATCCCCCCTCACTCTTCTAGCTTCGAGTGATGGTAAGTCTAATTCCCTCAGCCTCTCATCATAACTGAGATTGCGTACTTCTGGCACCAGTTTCGTGGCATGTCTTTGAACTTTTTCAAGCTTAGCTATGTGCTTTTTCAAGTGCGGATTCCAAAAGGGGGCTGCATATTCGAGTTTTGGCCTCACATAGGTGTGTGTGTGATTACCTAATTGTGATTACCTAATTGTGTTTAAGGGAAAGAGCCCAAAGCTCGTATCTTCCCGTCTCCTCATCGGTTCCATTTTAGACTTAGTGATACTTATCGTACCTGTCCTTAAAACTATGGATTGAGATAGCATTAACTACCTCCTCGCTTAGCCAATTCCAATTATCAACTACTCTTACACTGAAAAAGTATTTCCTTACATCCTGCAAAGAAGTTTTCTTACGAAGCTTCAAACTATGACCTCTAGTTCTAGAGCCAGCCATATCGAAATATCGATCCCTATCCACTCTATCATAACCATGAAGGAATTTAAAGACTGTCACCATATCCCCCCTTACTCTTCTAGCTTCGAGTGATGGCAAGTCTAATTCCCTCAGCCTCTCATCATAACCGAGATTGCATATTTCTGGCACCAGTTTCGTGGCATGTCTTTGAACTTTTTCAAGCTTAGCTATGTGCTTTTTCAAGTGCGGATTCCAAAAGGGGGCTGCATATTCGAGTTTTGGCCTCACATAGGTTACATAAATATTTCTGAACATTTCCTTGTCCATGTGCCTGAAGGCTACCCTTACATTTGATAAGAATGCATATGCTGCCCTTACTACGCCATTTATATGTATTTCTGGAGACAAATCTGCCAGTATGTTTACTCCTAGATCTCTCTCATTTTCTGTCTCTTGAAGTTGTACTCCAGCCACCGAGTAGTCAAGCTTGGGCCTTCTTGCACTTGTACCCATTCTCATTACCTTACATTTTGAGGTATTGAATTTCATTAGCCACTTTTCTGACCACTCACGCAGATTATTTAGATCCTCCTGAAGTTCTCTACCATTGTTCTCGTTTTTTACTTTCTTCACAATCTTTGCATCATCTGCAAACATATTCATGAATGAATTTACAGACTCTGGTAGGTCATTTACATATACAAGGAACAAAAGTGGCCCTAAAACTGAACCCTGTGGAACTCCACTACTAACTCTTCTCCATTCAGACACTGAGTGTCTTACTCTAACCCTCTGTTCCCTTCCTTCTAAGTAAGTTTTTATCCATTCCAAAACATTTACACCTATTCTAGCCATTGAGTGCAGCTTCCTAATAAGTCTCCCATGTGGAACAGTGTCAAACGCTTTCTGGAAGTCTAGGAATATGCAATCTGCCCAGCCCTCTCTTTCCTGTAAGATTTGGCTTACCTCATCATAAAATTCTAATAAGTTTGTTACTGTTGATCTACCTTCTCTGAAGCCATGTTGCCTCACTGACAAAAAGTTGAAGGATTCCAAGTGAAGAGAGATATGTTTCCTTAGTAGTTTCTCCATAACTTTGCAAACTATGCTGGTCAAGGAAACTGGTCTATAGTTCAGAGCCGTATCCCTCCTTCCCTTTTTGAAGATAGGTATCACATTTTCTTGTTTCCAGCATCTTGGAATCTCCCCCGACTCCAGTGACTCCTTAAATATGATACTTAGTGCCACTGATATTGTGTTTGCGCATTTTTTAAGCACATGAGGGGATATATCATCAGGACCTGTAGCTTTATGAACATCTAAATCCATCAGCGCTTTGCATACCTCTGTGGCTGTAAGGTTGATGTTCTCTAATACCGGCCCTTGAGCTTCTATCACTGCAATCTGAGGGGGTGGGGTATTTTCTTCTGTAAATACTGACTGAAACTCCTTGTTCAATTCTTTGCAGATCTCTTCGTCCGTCTCAGTGATGCTTCCATCCGCTCTCTTTAGCCTTAAAACCTGTTCTTTTACCTTCAGTTTTCCTCTGATAAAGCTGTGGAAAAGTTTGGGATTTTCTTTAGCCTTCCTGGTGATGTCCCTCTCATAATCTCTCTCTGCCTCTCTCCTTTTACTTAGGTAGTCATTTCTTGCTCTTTTGTAGGTTTGCCAGGCATTTATGTTTTTTCTCCTCCTATACCTTTTCCAGCATTTGTCTCTCCACTCCTTAGCTCTTTTACACCCATTATCGAACCATTTCTCTCTGGCATGAATTACACCTACTATGGTGACAGGTATGCAGCAATCTACTATCTTCCCATATTTCTCACAAAGGATGTCATACATTTCTTGTACAGATTTGTTGTAAAATAAGGTTCTCCAGTCAATAACTGCAAAAAGCTCATTCATTTTGATGTAATCTCCTTTCGGATAGTTCCTCCTCATGTCCTCAGTGCCTCTACTCTCAGGAAGAATATCTTCAATGATATACTCCATCAACAACACACAGTGGTCACTCTTTCCAATTGGTGGTTCATACTCAATATTTTCAATATCCAACACATTATCTGTGAACACTAGATCAAGTAGTGATGGCTCATCCCCACCCCTGGCTCTTGTTGGTTCCATTGCATGTTGGTGTAGGAAATTCCCTTGTACGCAATCTAGGAATCTTGCCCCGAATGAGTCCTCACCACTGTGTGGGTCAAGATTTATCCAATCTATCTCTTTATGATTAAAGTCTCCCATAATCAAAATCCTACATTTTTTCTCCCGTGCCATGTTAACAACTGAGTTTATGACTTCAATAGTACCTATATGACTTTCCTCATAAATTTCAAGCCTATTTTGGTTCCTTGGTGGGTTGTATACAACAGTTATTATAATGCTCTCTGACCCAGTATTTATGCGAGCAACAAGAAATTCCCTGAACTCACTTTCTATAGCCAAGTTTATTTCTTCAACTTGAATCCTCTCACTTATGAGCAGTGCTATCCCTCCACCAGTCCTCTCAGATCTTTCAACCCTTAGTATTCTGAAGCCCTTAGGAAAAACTGTGACACTGTTTATGTCCTCACTCAACTTAGTCTCTGTAATTGCTACTATATCTGCCTTACTGTTGTGAATCCTATCTTTTAATTCTACTGCCTTACCAGCTAATCCATCAGCATTTGTGTATAACAATCTTAATGAGGCCCCATCCCCTGATCTTCTGTCATTATCTTCTTTATCTCCCCTTTGTCTGGAAGTATTCTGTAACGAAAATTTTTCTGCTCTTCTTCATTTCTTTCATCATTTAACCTTCTTGCCTCTTGCAACAAGTTTTTGATCTTTCCCATCTCTTCCTGTGTTCTGTATCGTCTAATGAACACTTCTTTGCATTCTTGAAGGTCTTTTAGACTTTTTTTTCTCAACAATATTTCCCTACATGTTTCCCCTCTCTCAAAGGTTACTTTTGTTGGTCTCGGCTTTCCTTCCCTAGAATATTTACCTAGTTGGTGTATGTTTACAATATCCTCAGGACCACATACTACTGCAAGCTTTCTTATCAGGTCTACAACCCTAGCTTTATTTTCTTCAAGTCTCCCCTGCCATGTTGGCTCCTGGGATTCACTTATGCCCGAGATTACCACTGTCTTCTCCTTATCAAGTGCCTGTCTGATGAGTGGGTTTGCCCTTTCCATCACAACGTCTTTCATTTTTTCGATTACTGTCTCTTTATAGTCAACTGTTTGTATGTTTTCCAGTGCCACCACCTTTACAGCCTCTTTTACTGCCACATTCCCCTTTAGTGCATCAGCAAAGGACGTTTTCATGGCATCATTTTCCATATTCAGCTCCTGGAACTCTTTTCTGAACTGCTCAATGTTTTCCTTAATCTGGACATTCCAAGCAGCAATCTCGTCTCTCTCAGAAGAGAGCAGTGAACTAACATCTAATTCCTTTAGGTTGTCATTCAGCTGTTTGTTTTTATCTTCTTGTTTAGAAATTCTAGATTCTAGTTGACTCTTTTCCCCTTCCAGCTTCTTTATTCTTTTTTCTAGTTCCTTTCTCTCCTGCCCTTGTGCTTTATTTGCTTCCTCCAAAGATCTTATTTGTTCTCTGAGTGTTTCATTCTATTTCATTTCTCCATCCATATTCCGAATTTTATCATCAAGGCTTATAACCATTTCCTATAACTTCTTGATTCTCTGTTTAAGTCCCCTGATGACTACCCCTTCTCCCGACCCATGGGTGGGAGAGGTTTGGGACAGAGATGGCCTCATTTTTATGTTCTCCCTCTCACAGAATATAGAAAGAAGACGAGAAAGAGGAAAAAAAAGAAAAGAAAAAAACTTTTAATTGAGCTTCACACAGAATTTTTATATCTCCATATAAGTGCTATTTAGTGACTCAGTTTGTCTCCCTTCTGGTAACACACATCTTAACTTAAAAACTTGACCATGGTAATTTAAGTATAAAAAGAAAAAGAAAAACAAAAGTCAAACCTGAAGGAAAATTCGAATTTGTGTTTGAGGTGGCACCCACCTGTTTCTGCTATATATTCTTCCTAACTGATAAACTGACTTGCTAACCAAGATATGTTATCACGGGATTAGACTTTACATTTAACTCAATATATATACAAAATAAAAAAAATAGTAAAAGAGAAAGCTAAAAGAAAAGCAAAAAAAATGAAGAAAATAAGACTGCTGTACTACTTGGCAACTTAACTCAGTACTGTTGACAGGTGGATATTTGGTAATTTTTTTTTCTTTTATTATTCAATTATTTCGTGTATCAAACTAACTAACTAGTTAATATAAATGGGAAGGATACTGATTTTAACAATATATAGAACCACAGGATCAGGTAAACGGCTTAAGAGCTTTCCCCAGTAATGTGATGTGATGGCTCCACCTCTGGCAACTCTTCTAGATTTCCCTCAAGGCAGAACTGGACGGCAGCTTCTCTCTCTCCTCACGAAAATGTTCTCAATTTTTTTTCCTTTAATATGAACAGTCTCGTCTTACAACAAATATAAGTTTTTGTACTCACAATACTCTGCAGGATTTCAGATTTATGGAAATTATGGTAAAGTTTTCCACTAAGCACTTAGTCACTCGAAACAATTAAAAATTTAAGAGGAGCAGTTCCGTGTGTCACTGAACGCGTGTGTGATTACCTAATTGTGATTACCTAATTGTGTTTACGGGAAAGAGCCCAAAGCTCGTATCTTCCCGTCTCCTGATCGGTTCCATTTTTAGACTTAGTGATACTTATCATACCTGTCCTTAAAACTATGGATTGAGATAGCATTAACTACCTCCTCGCTTAGCGAATTCCAATTATCAACTACTCTTACACTGAAAAAGTATTTCCTTACATCCTGCAAACAAGTTTTCTTACGAAGCTTCAAACTA
>JAXCGZ010002528.1:0-50341 GCA_037179515.1 Halocaridina rubra
CCAAGCAGCTGACAAGCTCATTATAGCAACTAACAGCCCCCGCCTTCTTCTTCCTCTTCTAAGCACAACTACCGTACTACCTCATCAAACAGCTTCTGTTGGTAGTTTGCATACTCATATACTTTCACTTCGTTTTCTCTCTAATTCAGTCTGGTCCTAACTCTCCTACTAACCAGAGAAAATTCTTTAAATATTTTTTACACTTAAGCTACCCATGGAGCCGCCAACAAAACGCAGAAAATACGAAGCCAGTTTTAAACTAAAAGTCATCGAAGTTGCTAAGGCATCAAACAACTGTGCTGCAGCGAGAACTTTTGATGTGGATGAGAGTTGAGAAACATGCCGAAACAGAAATGCGCGATGAGACGAGGAAACGTTCTTTGGTTAGAGTTGGAGGATCATGTTGCAAAGTGGGTACTTGAACTAAGACAGGATGGATTCATAGTAACACGAAATAAAATAAGATCACATGCATTAAAATGGGCAAAAGCCAACAAAGACCAAAGTAAGGACTTTAAAGCAACAGTTGGGTGGTGTAGTCGTTTCATGAATAGAAAGAACCTTGTGATACTCCAAAAAACGAAAATCGCTCAAAAGCTACCAAGAGACCTTGAACATAAAGTTACCAGTTTTCATCGATTTGTTATTGGGATGAGGCAAAAACATCAATATCTTCTGTCATGTATCGGAAACATGGATGAGACCCCATTAAACTTTGATATGATGGGTGACAGAACTGTTGATACAAAAGGCACAAAAACCGTGCACGTTAGAGGTACAGGTCATGAAAAGACAAGGTTTACGGTCGTTTTATCTTGCATGGCTGACAGAACGAAACTGAAGCCCATGATAATTTTTAAGCGAAAAACTAAGCCTAAAATAAATTTTCCATCTGGAGTATTTGTTCACTTTCATGAAAAAGGCTGGATGGATGAAAATGGCGTAAAATTGTGGATAGAAAACGTTTGGAACAGACGTCCGGGTGGAATAAGAAAGGAACGAAGTCTATTGGTTTGGGACATGTTTCGCAGCCACATAACAGAGAATTCTAAAGCCAGATTATCACGAACTAATACTGATATAGCAGTTATACCTGGTGGTTTGACCTCTTTACTCCAACCGTTAGACGTAAGTTTAAATAAACCATTTAAAGATAATGTGAGAGAGGAATGGAACAACTGGATGCTACATGGAGAAAAGTCATTCACAAAAGGTGGAGCTATGCATGCTGCATCATTGGATGTTTTGTGTGAGTTTCTGATAAAGTCTTGGGGTAATGTGAAAACAGAAAGCATAGTAAAGTCATTCAAAAAATGCGGTATCTCTAATGCAATGGATGGCACCGAGGATGATCTGCTGTATGAGAGTGAAGATGAAGACGAAGCCGAAGTTGACTTACCAGATTCTGACTGGGACCCTTACGATGAAACTGTAAATGACGATTTATATGATGAACTTTTTGCATCAGATGATGATGATTGTAGCAATTTTGAAGGTTTTAAATGAATAAAACATATTGCATACTTTTTATTGTAATTTATTTTAGTGAGAAATAAAGATCTGATGTTATCCTAGATGTTGTTATTTAACATTTCTGTGGTCAAAAAAGGGTTGGTGTGAACGCACTTATACCGTAAATTGTTTTGTTTCGTCAGCGATCAGCTGATCGGAAATTTTACAAATGGCTGCATGATGTTTACATTGTTATGGTCTTTTTCCTTTGATTAATAGCATTTTGTGGAATTTTAAGGTAATGGTAGCTCTATTACATTATTAGTGTCGAATCAGAATGTGAATTGATTAAAATACAAGTATTTACATTAGTAGCTACATGTATTTACATCGATAGTTACCGCACCGAGGCTGTCGTCGGTATTAGCCTAAGGTTAGGCCTGATTTCCTGCACCAATATGTCACAAGATTTCAAGGTTTGCTTTTTGTGATTGTTATATAAGTCGACCCTCAATTTTGGGCTGATTTTTGGGGGCTAAAACATCGACTTATACACCGAAATATACGGTAATTACCACTTCATTCACCGTAATTTTATCTATCACTTTCATATAAATTTACGTTGCATGCTGTTATTTATGAAGTAAAAAGTGGTGTGTTAACAGTACAGGGAGGGTTTATACAGTGTAAACGTAAAAATAAATTAAAATATCTATGTACATATAGGCTGATCCTACTTCACGGTTTTCGTGTCTTGCGCCGGGTCCCGGAACCGAACTACCGCGATAATGGGGGGATTACTGTGTATATATATATATATATATATATATATATATATATATATATATATATATATATATATATATATATATATATATATATATATATATATATATATCACACTTGTTCCTTTTATGCGCGATTTTTTTATGCACGAAACTGCAATAACGCCCCCAAAAAATAATAGTAAAAAAATTCGAATTTTGCGAATAATTACCCCCCCATGTTTTTTTTTATATATATTATATATATTTATATAGTAAATAAGCACCTGCGGACGCTTCTTCCATGAGTACAAAGAGGATTACTATAAGAAAAGATCATCATCATTATACATTATATATACACCCACACTATTTCTGTCATATGTCTATCTAATCTACATTTGAAGGTGACTAAGGTATTGGCATTTATTATCCTACTAGGAATCTTGTTCCATGCATCAGCTACTCTACAGTATTCCACCAACACCAATTTCCCTTCTGAACCTAAATTTATCAAGTTTAAATCCATTACCCATTACGAGTTATGGTTTGATCATGAATTTTTAAAACTATTAATATCACCCTTGTTAATCCCTTTAAACCATCCACCCTACCTCTGTCATATGTCTATCTAATCTACATTTGAAGGTGTCTAGGGTATTGGCATTTATTATCCTACTAGGAATCCTGTTCCATGCATCAGCTACTCTACTGTATTATCAAACCAATTTTCACCAATTTCCCTTCTGAACCTAAATTTATCAAGCTTAAATCCATTACCCGTTACGAGTTCTGGTTTGATCATGAATTTTTAAAACTTTATTAATATCACCCTTGTTAGTCCCTTTAAACCATTTATACACCTCAATCATATCCCCCCTAACTCTGCACCTCTCTAGAGAATGTAGATTAAGTTTTTTTAATCTGTCATATGGTAGATTTAGGCATTGAATAATAATTTTTTTTTTTCGTTTTTTAGTCTTGCTTTGGTTATTTATAATTTTTATTTTATCTTTGTTTACATTTGCAGATAGAGGTTCGTTCTCCTGCATCCTCCTCCTCTTCTACCGCATAAGTTACTTGCTCACGGCCACCATGCATGTCCCAGTGTACTGTATGACTGTTGCCCAATGCATAATAGAGTACAGTACAGTAATGTATGTTAATTTCTAGCTGTAAAGTGAATACGAATATCTTTTGTATACTCTTAAAAATAGATACAGGGCTTTCTGCTTTGGTATGTAGTAATAAAATATGTTTTTTACTTATCTTATATCTTTGGCATGGTGTGTCTATGTAAGGTTTGGAACGTATCTATGCCCTTATCATTGTTTCCTACGGAAAATGACTAGTTTTTTCGCGCGATTTTCCATTTACCCGACACTTCTGAGAACCTATCTAAGCGTTATTCTGAGAACTAGGTGTGTATATATATATATATATATATATATATATATATATATATATATATATATATATATATATATATATATATATATATATATATATATATATATATATATATCAGTGTTACCTCGGTTATTCGCGCTTCTTGGTTCGCATTCTCACTCTATCGCGGTTTTTTTTTGGATAAATTATTATTTTATTTTATGGGTATATGCAAAAATATTAAAATATTGAAATTTTTTTTTTTCAGTATTTTCATTTTTTTTTTGAAATTTACGTTGCATGCTGTTATTTATAATGTAAAGGGTTTTTTTTTTTTAACAGTGCAGGGAGGGTTTATACAGTTCGTAAACGAAAAACTAATTGTAAATGAGTATGTGTGTAACGTCATCATCACCTCATTCATCGTAATTTTATCTATCACTTTCATAAAAATTTACGTTGCTTGCTGTTATTTATAATGTAAAGGGTGTTTTTTTAACAGTGCAAGGAGGGTTTATACAGTATGTAAACGAAAAAATAATTGTAAATGAGTATTTACGTCACGTCATTATCACCGTAATTTTATCTATCACTCATAAAAATTTACTTTGCTTGCTGTTATTTATAATGTAAAGGGTGTTTTTTTAACAGTGCAGGGAGGGTTTTAGACAGTACGTAAACGAAAAAATAATTGTAAATGAGTATGTATGTCACGTCATTATCACCTCATTCACCGTAATTTTATCTATCACTTTCATAAAAATTTACGTTGGTCGCTGTTATTTATAATGTAAAGGGTGTTTTTTTAACAGTGCAGGGAGGGTTTATACAGTACGTAAACGAAAAAATAATTGTAAATGAGTATGTATGTCATGTCATTATCACCTCATTCACCGTAATTTTATCTATCACTTTCAAAAAAATTTACGTTGCTTGCTGTTATTAATAATGTAAAGGGTCTTTTTTTAACAGTGCAGGGAGGGTTTATACAGTACGTAAACGAAAAAATAATTGTAAATGAGTATGTATGTCACGTCATTATCACCTCATTCACCGAAATTTTATCTATCACTTTCATAAAAATTTACGTTGCTTGCTGTTATTTATAATGTAAAGGGTGTTTTTTTAACAGTGCAGGGAGGGTTTATACAGTACGTAAACGAAAAAATAATTGTAAATGAGTATGTATGTCACGTCATTATCACTTCATTCACCGTAATTTCATCTATCACTTTCATAAAAATTTACGTTGCTTGCTGTTATTTATAATGTAAAGGGTGTTTTTTAACAGTGCAGGTAGGGTTTATACAGTAAACGTAAAAATATATTAAAATATCTATGTACATATAGGAGGATCCTACTTCGCGGATTTCCTGGTTCGCGCCGTGTCCCGGAACCGAACTACCGCGATAAGTGAGGCAACACTATATATATATATATATATATATATATATATATATATATATATATATATATATATATATATATATATAAACAAAAGGGATGTGTCATCAGTATGAAAATTAATTACTCTGGGTGGGTGCCTACCCTGAACAAATTTTATTGGTACATTTTCATAATGATGCCACGTGCATATATATATATATATATATATATATATATATATATATATATATATATATATATATATATACAGTAATCCCTCGTTTATCGCGGGGGTTCAATTCCAGGACCGGCCGCGATAGGTGAATTTCCGCAAAGTAGTAGCACGTTAAAAAAAAAAAAAAGATTGTGACACCAGGACGGCCCATAAATGATAAAATAAAACAGCCTTTCTCAGGCTGTAAAGAGAAACAGAGATGGAGAGTGTCATGACCTGTCAGATGTGAAGGGATTATAAAAGATGTGTAATGAATATCCAGCTCTCTGCTGGGTTTTAATATACCTCTGCATTAGTTTCATGATGTCTATTCCAAAAATTCCCCTTACATCTTATTATTATTATTATTATTATTATTTTTAACAATAATTTTCCTTTGATGATGATTGTGGAGATTATTATTATTAATATAATTATTATTACGAATTTGTAATTAAACCATTATTTTTACAAAAAATAATGTAGTTTTGGTTGAATGAACAAGAGTTAATTAAAGATGCTCTCTCTCTCTCTCTCTCTCTCCAACATTCTATTTTACCCAACCCCCCACACTCTCTTTGTCCCAGCCAACTAGGGAGGGGCACTGTACACAGTTATTAAAGTAAATAAACCAACAGATGTACAAACAATGATGAGCCCTTAATAATAATAATAATAATAATAATAATAATAATCTCCACAATCATCATCATAGGAAAATTATTGTTGCCAATAATAATAATAATAACAACAATAATGATAATATCTAAGGAGAATTATTTGGAATAGACATCATGAAAGTAATGCAGAGGTATATTAAAACCCAGCAGAGAGCTGGATATTCATTACACATCGTTTATAATCCCTTCACATCTGACAGGTCATTACACTCTCCACTCGTCTGTTTACAGACTGATAAAGGCTGTTTTATTTTATCATTTTTGGCCCATCCTGGTGTCACAATAATCTTTAAAAACTTTTTTTTTTTATTATGCCCCCCCCCCCCAAAAAAAAAAAAAAAAAAAATCCGCGATCCAGTGACTCCACTATAGGTGAACCGCGAAGTAGCGAGGGATTACTGTGTGTGTATATATATATATATATATATATATATATATATATATATATATATATATATATATATATATATATATATATATATTATACATATATATATGTTCCTTCCGGTTTTTTTTACGTCACGGACTCCCTTTCTACCAAGGGCTAGGACGGTTGCCATCTTGGGAAGGACTTGTTTTGGCAGATGTAATCCTTACCCCGAGTGCATGCCCTTGCTAACCTCAGAATGTGACGGGGCGTGAACCCTTGACCTGATGCCTCAGAGTCGCGGACGCTACCGCTTGAGCCACGGCGACTACATATATATATATATATATATATATATATATATATATATATATATATATATATATATATATATATATATATATATATATATATATATATATATATATATATATATATATATATATATATATATATATATATATATATATATATATATATATATATATATATATATACTTCAGTAACTTATGATGCTGTTTATGGCTTTTGCTACAGTGCATTGTTATGCAATATATATATATATATATATATATATATATATATATATATATATATATATATATATATATATATATATATATATATATATATTGCATAACAATACAATGTATCAAAAGCCATAAACAGCATCATAAGTAACTGAAGCAATATATACTTTAAAATAGCCTAGCCATGTATATTACATTAGGACTAAACTATATACAGGTTAGAAATAGTAAAGAAATTTCTTTAATATTGTAAAGTATTTTTGTCCAAATGACCTATGTAATCTTAATTATATACATTTTAAAGAAGCTGCTGCATATTTTTTAGCATTAGCTTTTGAAAAGTAGCTAAAATAATTATAATATTACATAGACGGGAACAATTAATATTATCTCAATGTATTTTTCGTTTCCCATTCCTTCATAGTTTACAATAAAATTCAAATTATATATGACAACAACAAAGACATAGTATATATATATATATATATATATATATATATATATATATATATATATATATATATATATATATATATATATATATATATATATATATATATATATATATATATATATATATATATATATGCTTCAGTTACTTATGATGCTGTTTATGGCTTTTGATACATTGTATTATGCAAAAAAAAAAAAAAAAAAAAAAAAAAAAAAAAAAATATATATATATATATATATATATATATATATATATATATATATATATATATATATATATATATATATATATATATATATATATATATATATATATATATATATATATATTGCATAACAATACAATGTATCAAAAGCTATAAACAGCATCATAAGTAACTGAAGCAATATATACTTTAAAATAGCCCAGCCATGTATATTATATTAGGACTAAACTATATACAGGTTAGAAATAGTAAAGATATTTTCTTAATACTGTAAAGTATTTTTGTTCAAATGACCTATGTAATATTAATTATATACATTTTAAAGAAGCTGTTGCATATGTTTGAGTACTAGCTCATGAAAAGCAGCTAATAAATTATAATAATACATAGACGGGAACAATTAATATTATCTCAATGTATTTTTCGTTTCCCATTCCTTAATAGTTTACAATAAAATTCAAATTATATATGACAACAACAAAGACAGTTTCCATGCCCATCTGTACTGTACTGAATACAGGCTAAAAACTCTTATTATGAAAATTGGCAAACAGGCCCATCACGCATCTCTCATATATAAAATATATAATTATTAAAATACTGAACAAAGAAATGGAACATATATTCAAATAAAAATGTTGTATGCTAAGATATAATACTGTAACATAAATAGATATAAAATAGTTGCTTTCCTAAATACATAATATAAAATTTTCATTATATAAAAATTGTTCGAACTGAAGACCTTATCTGTGCATACTGTACTTCTTTAATACAAAGGCACAACATGAACCTGATACATTTTATAACTTCAAAATGCGATCTTGTAAAGATGAGTAATTCCCAAAACCCCATGCCCCCTATAAAAATGAATAACCCCCAGAACTACCGTGTAAAGATAGGTTAAGAGAAACCCTGGGGTTATTCTCCTTTACAAGGTCCTCAAAATGTACAAAATATCTTTAAAACTAGAGGCGAAATATCAGCTGATGAATTTGCATCAACAGATCTCAAAAGAAATCTAATGGAAAATACTTCAGGTTCTCAGGACAAAGAGGTAAGTTGTTTCAATCACTAGGGTTGGGGATATGCTCTTCCTCGTGTATATTGGGTGCCCTTAATGGATCATGTCGAGTGATGCAGAGCCACCTGTATGGATATACAGAGAACTATATTAACTTACTCTGGTGACATGATGCCAACCTGCTTATTTTCAGTGGCATATGGTTTCATCTTTAATGTGAAGATGAAGGAGAAAGAATTCCACTGTCATATTATGAAAACGACTAAGAGAGGTCTTCTTTGTGATAGTTGAGAAAGCACTTCACACCCGCATTTCTAAGTCACATAAATCAATTGATATGGAAGAAAAGCTAGTAAAGACCTCATTTTCTCCTTGAAGTTTTATTGATATAAGAAATTCTAAAGTGAGCATCAGCTAGGATAAGAGATTGTCCCACTGCCCCAGGATATAAGGAGATTAATCCCCTAGCTCCAACATATCTGTGTCCACCTCAGTGCCAGCTAAAGCTAGTAGCAAACTCAGCATTTGCTATGGGGCCCATGTTTTCTAGGGCCCTGTGTGCCTTCACTATGTGCTTGCAAACTGTGTGGAGAAACTGCCATTCACGATATTGCAATTATTTTTCACTTGCCTGGGGTGTTGCGTCTTTAATTATTCATCTTCTCAGGTAATATAATATTGAGGCCATTCAATCTCCTCAAATATCTCCTTATGATCATTAATATCATAAGTTTCTAGGGTTATCAGGATGATATAAGAAGTAAAATATTTATGTGTCTTATAAGATTTATCACCTGCGTTCATTGGCACTGTAGGTTTACACAGCTTTGTAGCAAAATAATTAATTGTTACTCTTGGTCTTGTACTTGGCCAACTCTTTCCTTTGACCTAGAATATATATTTATGACCGTGAATTGGCTCATCCTGGGACGATCTTGAACCTCTAAGACATAATAACAGCTTCATACTTTGTTTGAATAGTCTAATATATTTTAACTGCGCGAGTTCTAGGCTACAAAACTCCATTAAAGGGTATTGCCTTTACTTAACATCAGTGTCTCATATAACTACGGGAATTAACAGAGCTATGAAGGAGAGGAAAAACTTGGAATGTATAATTGTTCCTAGATATATATATATATATATATATATATATATATATATATATATATATATATATATATATATATATATATATATATATATATTATAAATCATGTAGTAGATTAGCCCATGGCACCATTCGCCCGTTGCGATACTACAGCTGAAGGATTTTTGAACTTAAATAGGACAGTCCAGGACAATTCGATGTTAGGTCTTCCTTCAGTTACGGTTCTTTTTTTATGCTTGAATCAACACCAAATATTCTTGGACATTCATTACACACCTCTTATTATCCTTTCACTTTTGACAAGTCATTACATTCTCCATCTCTGTTTCTCTTTACTTTATATATTTTACATGCCCAGGCCCATAGCGACTGTTTTAGTTTATTTTTTATTTTTTGCCCATCCTGGTGTCACGGTCATAAAAAATAAAAATAAAATAAAATAAAATTGGAACTGATGGGGAAATACAGTACGTGTGCAGTAAATGATTACATAGAATATACCTTTAATTAATAAAAGATAAATTTCTTGGCACACATGGAATAATGGGTTAGATGGACATAAATCAGTGCTTGCCTATGTGCCAATTAGTAGAAAAATGAAGGACAAGTTATTGGATGCAAATAAGTTATGTGGTGTAGCTCTAGTTATGCAAGGTATTTTCAGGTAAAGGCAAATAAAAAAAATAGGTGGAATGCTAAATAAAAATGAAAAGCAGTGATATATTTAAATATGTAAGGTAGAAAATGCATGAGCACTGAGGAGAGGCTAATTAAAGAGCATGAGAAGAGGAGTAAGGAGTTCCAATGTAGTCAGTCGTGGTGTATGAAACTCAGAGGTTAGAAAGAGGAAAGAGTAAAGTAATATAGTGAGGAAAGAAAAGCCATCGCATAGAATTTACCTACAAAATAAGTTTAGACAAGTCATTACATAAAGTATATCTACAAAAGTAGACTCTACAATCAAGGAAGGAGGAGAAACACAACAGTAAAGCGGAGAGTCAGCAAGTTAAAAAGTATGAAAAATGAGATATAGGAGGATTTTCTAGAACATATTGCAGTAACTTGTACTGGAATGACTAAAATGGTAAAAAAAAAAAAAAAGTTAAAAATGTAAGGAAAATGAGGAAATAATAAAGTTTGACAGATGGACTGGTAAATAATGAACCAAGTAAGTGAGACAGGTGGGGGGAGTATTTTCAAGATAGTTTACTGAGGAAAAAAGTACAAAAATGGACATGTCAATGATAAGGAGAGCATATAACCCTTAGGGTAATGTAATAATATAGAAAGTTAATAGATGACAAAAGATCTTAAGAAGATAAATGGGCAACAATTATAGGCATTTTCAATAAAGCATTCATAAAGAAAGAGCGGTGATGAAGAGGTGGTTATATGATTGGGTAGTCTGTCTAATGTCAATATTCAGGAGGGAGATGTACCAGTGGCTTGGCAGAAATTGTTTATATTTTTTATTCAGAAATTGTTTATATTTTTTATTGTATAAGGCACAGGGTTCGAGATGGATTATAGTATGTATAGGCATATCAGACCAATAAGTATAGCAGGAAGAGTTCATTAATGAATCTTATGAAGGTGACTGGATGTAAAGAAATGAGGATTGAAGATGAACTGTGTGGATGCAGAGAATGAAGTTACGTGGTATGATATTTAACGAGAAATGCTGAGAAAATTACACCTCAAAAAATATCTTCCTATTATGAATCTGGAGGAGGCATGTTATGGGTTGGACGCAGAGGCAGTGTGAGAAAATTTACTTTTGTCTTGGCCAATAGAATATTTAAGGGGAATAAAAAGCTTTTATACTGACAGTGAGTCAAATGTTTGATTATGTCCTGAAAAGAGTCAAGGTTATGATGGGTGTATTAAGTCACCTTTGTTATTTTATCTTACATGGTTGTAGTAAAAAGGGAAAAAGTGGGGAGAGTATAGGTCACATAAGCTAGAATGCTGGGAAGAGGAGGTAGGAGTTGAAATATGAATAAATTGCTATTCGTCAATGACAATGTATTAATGGTTGCTTTAAAAGCCTCATCTGAAAAATGTCAAGTTTGTCTTGACCTGTTCCATCACGTATGGCATGAGATATGTTTCTGACTATGAAGATGTGGAAGAGTATGATTTCTTCTTGAGTGTATGTGTTTAAGGGGAGTCAGTTGTTTTGATAAGGTCACCCTACTCAATGTAGGGGAAGTAGTATGGACGAAAAATATGCCTTATTCTAAAATATTTGTACATTTTCATTATAAAGCTCTAAAAAGATGCATAAACTGATACTGAAAGAGAGAGGAGTTCTTTTAATACTCACATGAATACAATTGCTGTAATCATATAGAATAAGATGCTCATCAAATAAACAGTCCCAGGAAAGACTTCAATGGTGCTGTTATAAACAACTGTATACAGAGGACTTGACATGAGAGGAACTGCAGCTTCAAAAGCAGCAGTCATAGCAAAAACTTTGCCCAATTCAGCATCTGGAACAAGCTTACTCAACAGAGAACGATTCACAACCATGGCTAAAGCCCCTAAGGCAGATATAGCTGCTCCTGTGGAGATAGAAAAAGAGACGAAACATGTAAAACCATTTTATTTATCTAATATATATATATATATATATATATATATATATATATATATATATATATATATTATATATATATATATATATATATATATATATATATATATGTGTGTGTGTGTGTGTGTAGTGCTTACATATGTATAAATATGTGCAGTACTTGCTTGAAGTAACTAGATTCATAAAATATTTCTGACTGTTTACTTGAGGACATTTTGAGTCAGACTGGAGACCCAGGAGGAAATTAAAAAAATATTATACATGACTCATTTTTAACCTATGGGTTATTAGCTTTGAACATACTAATCATTACTTTGTTATTGTTGTTGTTCCCAAAGCTGCCTGGCCAAACGTCCCAGGGAATATTCATTTCAAACAATTCATGACCCAGCTAATTAATGTCAACAAAAATAAGGTTATCTAATACAGCAAATTACTGTCAAGGATACAGCATCTTTTATAAAGAATTACAAACCTAAATACATATGCCACCCTTTCGTAGCAAGGCCTTGAACTAGAAAACAGGAAATACGACTGACACACCCAAGTAGACCTAAAATGGAGTCATGGAGTTGAAATCTGTAGCTCAGAATTGGTAGAGCGATGGAGCATGCTGAAAAAAAAAATTTTCTCCATTAGCTTAAGTTGTAAAAATCAATAAGGTGGGGCTGAGTGAGGGGACTGGGACTACCCTCCTTTAATATATACATCCCACAAATAGTCAAATTTATTATTTGACTCTGGTGCCCCACTTAAAAGGAGAATTGTGGCTTCTGAATAAGATAAATGGGTTATGTCTTTATTGTAGTAACAATTTCTGCTGGATAAATGTAATACATACTGATAGTTACTTAAAAATCTGGCAATATGAGCACTACATAAGCTTCATCAAAAAACTTAAGACTAAACTTACTTAAAGCAATTAAGGTAGTCACTGACACCTTCCAATTAAAAAAAAAATCACATCACATTCTTTGGTGTTAGTTAGCTATTTGTGTGAAACTGTTAATCCCAATCATGGGGGTGGACACAGACAGGTTAGAGCTAGAGAATTAAGGCTGGATCTCGTCCTAATGCTCTGCAGTAGATTTCATCACAAGTCCTTCACCACCTGAGCACAGTCCTCTAACCACTGCATTACTGCAGTCCCCATGTTAGTCTTCATTAATTAGTCCAAACAAGTTATTACTACTTACCTATTATACTGGTAAAAATATCGACCAAGCCTAGATGTACGTACTGGTTGTAATCCCAACCAAACACTCTTTTTACATATAAGTATGAAATATTTGATATACCTGAAACAAAAATAACAAAAGTATTGTATTTTTTACATGTACTGTACTACTTTATGAGACATAATTAGTGCCCACAGGAAAGAAGGTCGACAAAAGACATGTTGCAGCTGGAGGATTAAGGCTGCATGCCCTTACTAACCCCCCGCAGTCAGTTCAAACCTGCATTGGTTGCTTCCCACCTTAAGTACTCAACTACTGAGTTACCACGGCCCACATTATACTGTATATTTTTACACATTCAAGAATAGTAATCTTGTAGCCATAAAACTTGTTAATGAAAATCAGAATATATACAAGAACTACAACACTCCAAACTGAAACTTGTCAGTGGACACTATCAGTGACTCAGATTTAGCCACAAAAATAATAAAACATACATAATTATATATTGAATTATAAACATTTATTTAAGACTGTATTACTTCATATGAAATCTTCTGTGTCACTGACCATGATATATATATATATATATATATATATATATATATATATATATATATATATATATATATATATATATATATATATATATATATATATATATATATATATATATATATATATATATATATATATATATATATATATATATATATATATATATATATATATATATGTGTGTGAAAACATGAATAATTTTTTACCCTGACCGGGACTTAAACCTAGGACTCATAATTACTAGGTCAAGGCGCTACCACCTACACCACAGAAGGTTAAAAGGAATCAGACCTTATAGCTTATATCTGCTATGCTTAGGAATGAACGCATTCTATCTGAATGCCACTATGTTCATATTACAGATTCCCCAACCTCACTCGTGGTTTCATTTTCGCATTTAATTCAACTCCCAATTTCATTCAGGAAAAACAATAACTAAATAAGCCCATTACATATGTGAAAACATAAATATTATTTTACCCCGACCGGGACTTGAACCTAGGACTTATAATTAATAAGTCAAGGCGCTACCAACTACACCACAGAAGGTTAAAAGGAATCAGACTTAAAAGCTTATATCTGCTATACTTAGGAATGAACGCATTCTATCTGAATGCCACTGACTTAGTAATTATAAGTCCTAGGTTCAAGTCCCGGTTGTGGTAAAAAAATTATTCATGTTTTCACATATGTAATGTGCTTATCTGGTAATTGTTGGTCTCGAATGAGATTGGGAGTTGAATCAAATGCGAAAATGAAACCACGAGTGAGGTTGGGGAATCTGTAATATGAACATAGTGGCATTCAGATAGAATGCGTTCATTCCTAAGTATAGCAGATGTAAGCTATAAGGTCTGATTCCTTTTAACCTTCTGTGGTGTAGTTGGTAGTGCCTTGACTTAGTAATTATAAGTCCTAGGTTCAAGTCCCAGCCGGGGTAAAAAATTATTCATGTTTTCACATATATAATGTGCTTATTTGGTTATTGTTGGTCCCGAATGAGATTGGGAGTTGAATTAAATGCGAAAACGAAACCACGAGTGAGGTTGGGGAATTTGTAATATGAACATAGTGGCATTTCAGATAGAATGCGTTCATTCCTAAGTATAGCAGATATAAGCTATAAGGTCTGATTCCTTTTAACCTTCTGTGGTGTAGTCGGTAGCGCCTTGACTTAGTAATTATAAGTCCTAGGATCAAATCCCGGTTGGAGTAAAATATTATTCAATATATATATAATATATATATATATATATATATATATATATATATATATATATATATATATATATATATATATATATATATATATAATATATATATATATATAATATATATATATATATTATATTATATATATATATATATATATAATATATATATATATATATATATATAATATATATATATATATATATATATATATATATATATATATATATATATATATATATATATATATATATATATATATATATATATATATATATATATATATATATATATATATATATGAATTTATTCAAAACTTATAAATGATAAATGGAGTAAAAACGGAATGAATAAAGAATTTACAGGTAGAAAAAATTAACACAATATTTGTATAATTCCACCTACCAAATGCTAATATTCCAAAAAACAGATTTCCTATGAGAGACAAGATTTTCCCACGACCTTTATTGGGCCGTAGTTTGAAGCAAGTGGAATACACATCTTTAACGTGCTGAACATCAAAGAAATCTTTTAGCATATTGCTAGGTCTTTGAGCAAATTCTTCATGTTCAAGATGAAGTTTCGAAAAGGGTCCTCTAGTGTCTTCTATTCGTAGCAGAGAATAGGCAATGGCACTAAAGAATATGGATGCACTGATACCATAAATGCCAATATAGCTAAGTTTGTAATATATCCAGTTACTGAGCCAGATGCCCACAGGTGCACCGAGGACCATACAGAAATCCATGACAGCAATACGTGTAGTTCTCGATCTTACTTTCGTCAAGTCTGCCACATACGAGTAAGCTGCCATTAGCATGGTGATAAATCCACCGGTGAATACTTGTGGCACATCAGCAATTAGGATGTACAGTGCTGGAAAGGTAATCCAGTAAGCATTCATCTGCAATTAATGAAAAATTATATATTTGTCTCTTAAATTAGGAAGCAATAGAGAATCCTCTTTTAATGTCACTATAAGTCCCCTTTTATGGGAATGGACACAGACTGATGCTGGGGAATTAAAGTTACATGCCAAACCTAACATCCCACATTGGGTTTGGTCACAGGTCTGTCACCTCCACAGTCGAGCATTCTAACACTACACTACCGTGGTCCACGGACAACATATTTTGAGTTTGGGGGAAATAGAAAATTAAGTCTGAAAAAGAAAAATTTAAATATCAATTATAAAAAAAAGGAAAACAAAGGATGAGGTAGGATTTTAAGGCCGAAATGCTTTAGTCAGTACTATGGCTTAACATTTAGTATAATACCTTACATTTCGTGAAATAATTTAGTCACGTGTTACCAAGTTAAGTGACAAATATTACTCACCAATAACAGAAGAGTGCCCAAGAAGCTTCCAAAAAGAGGTAAAGTTAGTGGAAGCTTTCTCCCATACTTGTCACTCCAAGAGCCTATGAAGATAACAAAAACTATGTTTGGAACAGCAGTTAGAAGTTGTCTGTACATATTTATCAGGGTAACACCTTTTTGTACTATTATTTGCTCCTCTTCATGCTGGGTTAGATTTGCACATATTTCTTCACTGTAATGTAGCTCTCTGCAGACCTATAAAGCAAAGCAATATGATAATGCTATTCATATTAACTGCATCTAGTTCTAAAGCTTGGAATGCAAATCAATGCTATTTTGTAAAATACAGAGAAACCTTGAGACTAGTTGCTTTTACTTGGATTGTGATTTTGCTCTGTCTTATAATTAATAGTCACTTGACAAGTAATAAAAACAAGTTCTCAGATTTATTTGCTACTCAAATTTGCTTTATCAGTAGCTCAGAGCTAGATATAAGAGACATACCATGATCCAGATCCAGGGAAATAAGAGAATAATACCCCTAAACTAAACAGAGACGGCGGATATACAACACCCTTATCAGTGAAGTATTTTTTCTTTATAAGTGTGACACTGGGACAGGCAAAATAACTGCCCTCATCAATAAAGGCCTGGGCACGAAAAAAAATTAAGATAATGGAAAAGAAAGAGGTTATGGACAAGGCCGAGATGAGGTAATGATACACCAAGGAAAAGGACAGACTGAAAAAATATTCAAAGTATGGAGGACCTAGAGATATGGAAGATTAGGCCCTGTAATGATGATAGATCCACTCTTTGAAGGAAGATAGGTTATAGGAATTTGGAAAGACAGGAGGAAGAGAGTCCCAGATTCTGAAGGTAGATGGAAAGAAGCAGTCGCTGCACCGACCATTCCGCGAGCTACAAATCTCCACACAATACCTGTGAGATGAGTGTTACGCGGCCTCGGCAGTGGGGGAGGGATGAAGCTCGCCAAATCATCAGAGCAGCGACAGAAATGAGAGAGGGATGATACCTTACGGCGAAGAGAAAGAATCCAGATTAGAAGTAAGAGAAGGATCATTAATGAGTCTGATTGTCTTAGATTTAACACTGTCAAGGAGATAAGTATAAGACGAAGCACCCCAGATGTGTGAGCATTATTCTAAGTACAGAAGGATAAGACCTTTATAGATTTTAAGTAACTGTAAGAGTTAAATTAATGACAAGAACGAAACAGAACCCCCAATTTTTTGGATGCAGATTTAGAAATTTGGATTATGTGATTCCTCCAAGACAAGTTAAAGGCTACATGGATTCCTATTATGGTGATAGAATTGAGAGGGTAAATTTTGTTAGTTTCGATGACAATAGGGCTATCAGAAGGAGAAGAATATAAAGAGATAGCAAGAAAGTGTATCTTGCAGGCATTAAATTTAACTAAATTTTGGTTGTGTCACTCAGATACCCCCCTGCAAATCAGAGTTGAGAGTAGAAGAAAGAGTGATACAAGACTGTTAACAAGTAGCAGATGAAGGTTGTGAAGAAAAGTGAAGGGTAGAATCGTTGGCAAAGGCGTGAAGATGGGGACTGTAGATCATTGATGAAGAGAAGAAACAAGTAGGTGAAAGAGCAGAGCCTTGTGGAACACCACTGGTAACAGAGAAATGGACTAGATGTTGCACCATTAACAACCACAGATAAAAAACGGTGAGAAAAAACTTGAAATTAGAGAACAGAGAGAAGGGGTATAGGCATAGGTAGGGATTTTGGCCAACAGAGCCTTGTGCCAGACTCCGTCAAAAGCCTTAGAGATATCAAGGGTAATGACAAAAGATTCCTCATAGTTCCTCAGAGAATATGAAAATACATAAGTAAGATAGGACAGGAGGCCACCAGTGGATCTTGCATTGCGGAAGCCATACTGATGATTGGAGATAAGTCAGTTAGATTCAAGACGATTTAAGGAGTGAGCATTGAGCAAAGTTTCAAAAACTTTAGTGATAGAAGAGGTTAATAGATTCAAGACGTTTTAAGGAGTAAGCATTGAGCAAAGTTTCAAAAACTTTAGTGATAGAAGAGGTTAGGGCAATAGGTCGGTAGTTTGAAGAAATAGAGCAGTCACTCTTCTTAGGAACAGGCTGCACTAGAGCATGCTTCCAAGATGAAGGATAGATACTGGTTGAGAGAATGAGGTGAAAAAGATAGCAAAGCATGGGAGCCAGTTCATCTGCAAACTCCTTAAGAGACCTTGCAGGGATACCATAGGGACCAGATGCCTTGTTCGTCTTTAGCGAGCGAAGAACCTTATGAACTTTACGTGAAGAAAGGATAAGGAGGGCACAGGGTTAGAGAGGAGTAAATATTGAAGGACAGGTGTGCTAGAATCGTTTACTGAAGAGTTGGAAGAAAATGAGAGCCAAAGAGAGTGGCTCTATCAGTGGGAGAGCAAGCTATAGAACCATCAGAAGGTTTGAGAGGGGGAGAGCTTGAGGTACAGAAGTTTTTAAAAGAGGTTTTTCGTTAAGGACTAGAAACATTTGTCAGTGGGAGAGGAGTTAAGGTCATCAACTTTCCTTGTCATAAAGGATGCCTTAAACCTTCGAATCTGAGCAGTACAGCGATTCCTAGATACAATAAAAGCAGAGTGAGTTAAATCAGAAGGAGAGGCTTGGTACGAACGGTGTGCCCGATTTCTGGTTGAATAGCCATGGAGGAGGCACGAACCAAGGATTAGGGGGAGAAAAAGTTTTCATAGAGGAGGGGATGTATGCCTCCATTCCCGAGGTTATGATTTCAGCAACTTTTAGGGCTACCTGATCTGGGTTATGGGACCGAAAGCTGTAGTCATCCCATGGGAAGTTGAAGAGGAAGTTACGAAAATCTTCACGTTGGGTAAACTCAAAGTGCCATAGGCAGCGCTGAGTAGGAGGGATGGTGGAGGGGGAGCAAAAATGGAAGTGATTGAGATCACAGAGTGGTCAGATTTACCAAGAGGAGAAAGGACAGAATAGGAGTAGTTTGAAGCGTTAGTAGTAAGAAATAGGTCAAAAGTGTTGGCTGGCATGTTCATGTCAATCGGAAACATGAGTAGGATTTTTGATAATTTGCTCAAGATCATGAGTAACAGAGAAAGCAAGGGCCTCACTTCCTCCCACATCAGTGTGAGAAGAATTAAGTCATTTATTGTGGTGTACACTGAAGTCTCCAATATAGAGTACTTCAGCATGTGGGTGAGAAGATAGCAGGGACTCATGGCAAGAGGACAGATATTCAAAGAAAGACACAAAATCAGTGAAGTTTGGAGAACAGTAGCAGAAGCAGAGGAATATAGTCGTAGTGGAGATTTAGATTTTTAGCCAGAGAATATCAAAGTCAGGAGATTCAAGATCCATGAACCTTGCAATAGGAGTGTTAGTGTTGCAGTAGGCACAGACCTCACCTTTGGAATGAAAACGAGAATACAGGTTATAGTGAAAGATCTGAAATGGTTCTGTGGAAGCATGGCTAGACAGCTGGGTTTCAGAGAGAAGGAGGAGGTTAGGGGGGGGGGGACCCAAGGGCTGTTCCACAGACAAGAGATTCGAGTTCAGGCCATGCATGTTAGAATAGTGAAGAGTAAAGAAGCAGATCTATTAGGAGGGGCAAGGTTAAGGGCAGAACCATTACTATCACCAGGCGTGTCTACCCTCAAGCCAGTAGTGGAGTCAACAAGATCCCCAGAGATTCATAGCACCCCTCTATGCCGGTTACTGAGGGTCATAAGCTGTGGACCTTCCATAAATATAGCAAATATGAGGAAAAAAAAAAGAGGGCAAAAACAAACAAATATGGGGAGTGTTGTAACTTGTCAAATGTAATGGGATACCAAGAGATGTGTAACGAATATGCCAGAATATTCAGTGTAGATGTACGCAATAAGATCAGAGATTTCTTTGGTAATCCATATGTTTTCTTTTTTTGTAAAATTTTATGTCACTAGTAGTCAATATTTGGGGGTGTGGACACATACAGACTGAAGTTGGGGAAGTAAGGCTGGATGTCCTTCCAAACACCCCAACATGACCTCAAACATGGGTGCATCACTCCCAAGTCCAGCATCCTACTATTACGCTATGGCAGTCCCTGATAATTCACATACAGTAAAGAAGTTAATTACAAGTACAGTATACAAACTCACTGAAAAATTACTTCTGAGACGTGACTTTAATTATTACAAGTCAAGGTGTAGAAAACTGTAAAATAGCTACAATATATAACAAGATGTGCAAATGGGTTCTTAAATTAACATAGATAATATGAGCATATACAATGGTTGCAATCCCCTTTGTAAGGTGGGTGGTCAAATCAAAGCACACAGTTGACAAAAGCCAAGCATACCTCGCTTGCTCCTCTTAGCTACTTGGGATATAGGGTTGCCACAATCCACCCCCCCACTATTCTGCCTGGGTCACACAGGATAAGTGGGCAAGGATCTCCTGCCATGAGGCTACAATATAGCTAACAACAATGTATATATATCACATAAAATAATGCTCAAAACTTTACAATCTTAAGGCCTTACCTTCTCAAGTAACAAATTTGTAGTGAGAGATGACTGAATAGACCAGCCTAGCATATTAAGCAACAAAATTGGTTCAACAGTAATCTGGGACAGTGATTCTAAGAACATATTCCGACATGACTTCGTTCTTTCATCAGCTATTCCAACAAGGTCACCCAGATGTGAAGTGCCACTGATTTCCAAAGAATCTGAGCACTGTAATGTCTCCTGATCTTGATTTTCAGAGAGCAATGGTGTGTCGTCATTTCTTGCCATTTTATGTCTTAATATTAAAACAGTTCTTTTTAAATATATGCCAGAGCTCTTTTAGCACTGGCTAAGCCTTTCATATTATCTCTAACTTCCACTGGCAAAGGCTCTGTTTAACAGCAATAAGGCCATGAAACTACTAGCATGAGAGGTAGTGAGCGGCACCTCAATCACGATATCAGCATATGTATTTGCAAGGACATTCCTGTAAATTTAGTAAATATGATTAAACATCATCATTTATAACATTCCCTCTAGTGGGGGCAAGAATACCTCCTCTTTATTCTACCATGTATCATAAAAGTCGACTTTATGGGGCAGAGCGAGGAGAATGGGATTTCTCTCCTATGTACTTTACTCCCACAATGAGAAAAGCATTTTGCTCTGACCCAGCCACCCCTTTTTAAGGGGGATTATGGCTTTTGTATACAGATAGATAGATCTACATTATAAAAGAAGACCAATGTTTCACATCAAGTCAATATGAGACAACCTTATTTGTAGCACCAACATAATTTTCCTATTTCTAGTGTAAAGACCAAATACTGTACTGTAGAACCTAAAGAAAGCTGAAAAAAATGGTCTTTTCATAAAGGTGGCATAACAGTGGTATCAAATGGATTATTTTTTAATGTAAATGTTGTTTCACTATTACAGAGTAAAGTAATCATTTTTTTGCAAACTTCTAACTTGGATAACTTTTGTGTTTGACTTGCTGGTTTTGCTGAAAAGCAAATCATAAATTCTTTTCATATCTTTAACCAACAAAATTTAGTCTTGATATATGAGCATGCAATGACTTAACAAATAAAATAATATATAAGTACTTCCACTGTCTAATTAATACATAAAAATTTATTTAGAAAGCATTTTGAATTCTTCTTCTCTGGGATTCAGTTTAGTACTCTCTCTGTCTATATTTTTTTTCACCTCTAAAGCTTACACACACAATCAGGTGAGATGCCAAGTAGATTACTTTATTACCAAGCAATTTTGATGAAGAAAGTCCTTAAACTTTTAACATGGAAATTGAAATCTGTACTCTTCATCTTCATATTTTTTCCAAACTACTTACAATTTCAGCATAATTTAGCAAGAAAAAATCGAGAGAAATTATTTTTCATGTCTAACCTGTTACCGAGATGCTTTAACAAGGGGTTGGCAGATGTGCAAGTAACACATAACACAAAAATACTCATCTTTGCTTTAAAAGGGCTCTGAGAGAGCCGAAATTGGCAATAATACTTGTTCGAGCATAGTCTTATAATGGTAAGATATTAACAAGATATTTTGTCCTTGCCGTAAATGTCAGAGAAGCAATAACAAGATATTTTGTTTTTGCTGGGAAAGAGGGGTATCGATACTAGAAACTAGATGCTGATGCACTGATGAATAAAAAGAGCTTCCTTTTATATGTTTCATACAGTCACCTGAGTTAGTAATCCTGTAAACATGCTAACAAATACTGTTTAATTAGACACTGCCTTCTATAAACTTAAATGTATGATGAAACATAGCTAGCATGTTTACAACTTACACATGGATTTTCCTATATTTTGTTGGGAAAGGCAGGAGGGGAGTCACGGGAAAGCAACGATTACAGTTCACTACTGGAAGATATACAACACAGTTTTGCAATTTGATTATTCCCTTTTTCTAGGGAACTTACCAGTACTGCAGTTGCTATTAGTGCTGAATCATAATGTGTTATACTATGCATAATATTTACATAGTGGTGGCACTTTTGAAATCTGAAATGACCTTGCATAATAAACCCTAAAGTAAAACTCATGAATGACAAATTCATATAAATATCGTAAGTTGCTTCTGATAAAATATTATGCATGAGGCATATAGCAAATGATATGCAGGATAAGGGGACAAGGGAACAGGACAAAGACAGGAAAAGGTTAAAAAGGCTGGCAAGAAACAGTAATCCCATAAAGAAATAGGGTTAAAGCTAAAAACAAAGAGGAAGAAGAGACATAAATTACAAAAGGAAGCAAGATATCACATTTTAGCATGACACTTACCTAATGAAGCATCCATCAAATTGAGTCTAGTCATAGGTGGGCATTACACATACATGACCACAAGGGATCTACTGTAATGGGATGACCTTTGCCATACCCTGTGATGTCAACTTAGATATGGTCTTTCTTCATACTGATAAATTAGGTAGCAAAGCTGGACCTGGCAGAGGATTAAAAATTGGTGTAATATATATATATATATATATAATCCGAATGTATGTAAAGAACAGTACTTAATTATTGAAAGACACCATTTTTAAAAGTTTAGTTTCAGTTAACATAATACCAATATACAATCAAATCCAAATGCCTGAAGCGAAGCAAATAGAGTATGCTGTCGACTTCACTCTAGTTTATTGTGCCCAAATCTAAGCTAACCTAACAAACCTAACCTAATTTGGTTAGGTTTTGATCAAGAAGGTTAGTTTGGTTAAGTTTGGGTACAACAGGCTACAGTTACTGATAAAGACAGCATACTATAATAGCACCCCTAAAAATCAGGATATGTACAATATTTGCCTAAGTACGGATCTTGTAAGGATAAGGAACCCCTATAAACTCAGGTAGTTAAATAACCCCCATAAATTGTTAGGTCAAGTTATGTTACGTGATTTACCTTTTAAATATGAATAATCCTACATCATCTTCGGGTTACTCTACTTTATATCTTTCAATGCCTTGAGTAAGACAAAGGTTTGATTATATTATGTTACCTACTGACCTTCAATTAAGATCGGTAAATGTTTATTTTCACGCCCTCACGAAAAAATTGTGAGATTTTTAAAAATATTTGGCAAGTTTGTTTAGGTTAGCTATATTAGTTCACTCCAAGCTAAAAAATTCATAATTGAAAATAATGTTGTTAAACCATTTATATATATATATATATATATATATATATATATATATATATATATATATATATATATATATATATATATATATTTAATGCGATGCATTTTCACTGCACTAGCTGGGGGGGGGGGAAACGATAGTGCGAATGTCAGGAAGTTACACCTCTAGCTAACATAGGTTTGATGCCGCTAATAGGCGTTAGGAACCAAGATAGACATCCAGTCTTACTCCCCTAACTCGAACATGTCTCTCTCCCCCCGCATTCAATTGGAAACTCATTGTGACATTACGGTAAAAAGAAAAGTTGGGGTGTGAGAGGCATCATTAGCCTACTTTGTTTTTAAACTAGATCTGAAATGTGTGCTTGTCATTGGTAATGTGCCAATGCCATCCTTATTAGTTACCTGTAACAAAACCTAACTTTAGCACATACCTGTAGAAGTGACCGAAACTATACTGTAATAATAATAATAATAATAATAATAATAACAGAGCTGCGCCAAGATAGGCTATTTTATATAAGTTTACCTTTACGTAAAGCTCTCTGTCTCTCTCTCTCTCACTGCCAACTCCTCTCTTGGCTTTTATGGCCTTGTTACTGAGCATTTTTCTAAGCAAAACTCATGTGATGAGGGATGTTGTGGTTGTGGAGATGGCTTGTGTTACATAATGTTATTACTTCATCCTGTGTCACTACACTTGTGGTTAATAAAGGATTTGAACGAGAGCCACAACCCACCCTCAAGACCACCTCTAGTTGGCACTGATGCCAATTACTTCTTGCAT
The DNA here is from genome assembly GCA_037179515.1 of Halocaridina rubra. Taxonomy (NCBI): domain Eukaryota; kingdom Metazoa; phylum Arthropoda; class Malacostraca; order Decapoda; family Atyidae; genus Halocaridina; species Halocaridina rubra. Next base: position 24,931 of record JAXCGZ010002528.1, read on the forward strand.
ACCGTATTGTCCGTATACTCCCAGTTCCTACATGGTTTCATATTAATATTACGAAACTTGACGATATGACTAAAGTCTTTGAGTCTGCTTGACTTTCTACATACGGTATCTCGTCACAACGTACTAATCAAAATGCGTTGCACAAATTCAACAATAAGCAAAACACTTCATGCTATGCTCAAGTAACCACTTCCTTTGCTGGTTTTTATTCTACCGACTCATGTACCCGATATATATAACGATGATAAAAAGAAATAAATTTTTTTCAATGAGTAAATGCTTATATATATTCTCGAAAGAATTATATTTAGGTCAAGGTCAACTACTGTTTGTCATGATCATCATCTGATTACTACTCTAAGCCTGATTGGGGGCAAACTTTTGTTTGGTAGGCAATGGTTGCTAAGTGCTGTTGTTGCACGAGGATTGTCGAAGTTATATATATATATATATATATATATATATATATATATATATATATATATATATATATATATATATATATATATATATATATATATATATATATATATATATTTTTTTTTATTTTTTTTTTTTTTTTTTTTTTTTTTTTTTTATTGTGCCACCAGGACGGGCTAAAAAATAATAAAATAAAAGAGCCCTCATCGGTCCTGGGCACGAAGAATGAATAAAGAGAAACAGATATTAAAGTGACCAAATTGTTCTCAAGGGAAAGAGCCCCATGGTCGTCATTCTGCGTCTCCCGCTCGGTTTATTTATTTTTTATTTTTACGCAATATTGTTTATATTTCTTTAAAACTATGAATGCATTTATCGTTTCTTTGATTAGCGATGACCAATTATCAACTACTCTTACACAAAAGAGTAATTCTTTACATACTGTAATTTTTTTCAGCGACGATTTAAACCATGACTTCTAGTTGTAGTGCCACCCATGGCATAATATTATTCCCTATCAACTCGTCAAAACCATGAAGGCATTTAAAAACCGATAGTATATCCTCCCCTCCCTCTCTAGCTTTAATTCAGATTTCCTATAGCTATCACCACCTTTGTAGCATGTCTCTTAACTCTCTCAAAGTTGCTATTATGTTTGTAAAGTGCCGATTTTATAACCTTATATAATACATTCCCACATATTAATCCAGCAACTTTTGGTCCCATTTCCATGCCTGAATGAATAGGGTTAGCATATGCATGGACATATGACCGTGAAAGTCTAACCCAACAGTATCCAAAAAAAGCAAGTGAGAAATTAGGACCGTATATGAACTTTGGCAAAGCTCTTCATACAAAAGACCCACACATACAGACACATGCCACGAAACTGGTGCCAGGAATACGCATTCTCAGCTATGAGGAGAGGCTGAGGGAATTAGATTTACCATCACTCGAAGCTAGAAAATGAGCTGGTGCCAGAAATAAACAATCTCAGCTATGAGGAGAGGCTGAGGGAATTAGATTTACCATCACTCGAAGGTAGAAAAATGAGTGGGAATATGGTGTTGGTTTTGAAAATCCTTCATGGTTATGAAAGAGTGGATAGGGATCGATATTTCGATATGGCTGGCACTAGAACTAGAGGTCATAGTTTGAAGCTTCGCAAGAAAACTTGTTTGCAAGATGTGAGAAAATGCTTTTTTTTTTTTAGTGTAAGAGTAGTTGATAAATGGAATTCGCTAAGCAAGGAGGTAATTAATGCTAACTCAATCGAAATTTTTAAGGACAAGTATAATAAGTATCACTAAGTGCAAAAAATGGAACCGACCAGGAGATGGGAAATCACAAGCATGGGGCTCTTTTCCTTAAGCACAATCCATTACAGTTAAAAACAAAGTTAGGCTAATGATACCTCTCACACCCCAACTTTTCCTTTTACCGCAATGTCACATTGAGTTCCCAATTGAATGCGAGTGGAGATAGACATGTTGGAGTTGGGGGAGTAAATAAACTTTAAATAAACTTTATTTCCATTTCATTACAATGGGTATTCGTCAGCCAGGGCAAGCCCCAACCCCCCACTGTGATGTCCAACCACAGCAGTTCCTGCCAGTAAACAGCTTAAACTCTCGGTCTTGGACGGGGACCGATCTTTCGACCTCGTGAATGCGAAGCCAGCGCGTTACCACTGTTGCTATCTGTACAAAATGGAACCGATCAGGAGACGGGAAGATACGAGCTTTGGGCTGTTTCCCGTAGGTACTATTGAAGTCATATACTCAGTTGTTAACATGGCACGGGAGAGAAAATGTAGGATTTTGATTATGGGAGATTTTAATCATAAAGAGATAGATTGGATAAATCTTGACCCACACAGTGGTGAGGACTCATTCGGGGCAAGATTCCTAGATTGCATACAAGGGAATTTCCTACACCAACATGTAATGGAACCAACGAGGACCAGGGGTGGGGATGAGCCATCACTACTTGATCTAGTATTCACAGATAATGAGTTGGATATTGAAAAATTTGAGTATGAACCACCAATTGGAGAGAGTGACCACGTGTGTTGTTGATGGAGTATATCATTGAAGATATTCTGCCTGAGAGTAGAGGCACTGAGGACAAGAGGAGGAACTATCCGAAAGGAGATTACATTAAAATGAATGAGGTTTTTGCAGTTATTGACTGGAGAACCTTATTTTACAACAAATCTGTACAAGAAATGTATGACATCTTTTGTGAGAAATTTTGGAAGATAGTAGATTGCTGCATACCTGTCACCAAAGTAGGTGTAATTCATGACAGAGAGAAATGGTTCGATAATGGGTGTAAAAGAGCTAAGGAGTGGAGAGACAAATGCTGGAAAAGGTATAGGAGGAGAAAAAACATAGATGCCTGGCAAATCTACAAAAGAGCAAGAAATGACTACCTAAGTAAAAGGAGAGAGGCAGAGAGAGACTATGAGAGGGACATCACCAGGAAGGCTAAAGAAAATCCCAAGCTTTTCCACAGCTTTATCAGAGGAAAACTGAAGGTAAAAGAACAGGCTTTAAGGCTAAAGAGAGCGAATGGAAGCATCACTGAGACGGATGAAGAGATCTGCAAAGAATTGAACAAGGAGTTTCAGTCGGTATTTACAGTAGGAAATACCCTACCCCCTCAGATTGCAGAGATAGAAGCTCAAGGGCCGGTATTAGAAAACATCAACCTTACAGCCACAAAGGTATATAAAGCGCTGATGGATTTAGATGTTCAAAAAGCTACAGGTCCTGATGACATATTCCCTCATGTACTTAAAAAATGCACAAACTCAATATCAGTGGACTGGGTATCATATTTAAAAAGTCACTGGAGTCAGGGGAGATTCCAAGATGCTGGACACAAGCAAATGTGGGAAGGAGGGATACGGCTCTGAACTATAGACCAGTTTCCTTGACCAGCATAGTTTGCAAAGTTATGGAGAAACTACTAATGAAACATATCTCTCTTCACTTGGAATCCTTCAACTTTTTGTCAGTGAGGCAACATGGCTTCAGAGAAGGTAGATCAACAGTAACAAACTTATTAGAATTTTATGATGAGGTAAGCCAAATCTTACAGGAAAGAGAGGGTTGAGCAGATTGCATATTCCTAGACTTATAGAAAGCATTTGACACTGTTCCACACTGGGAGACTTATTAGGAAGCTGCAAGCAATGGCTAGAATAGGTGGAAATGTCTTGGAATGGATAAAAACTTACTAATAAGGAAGGGAACAGAGGGTTAGAGTAAGACACCCAGTGTCTGAATGGAGAAGAGTTAGTAGTGGAGTTCCACAGGGTTCAGTTTTAGGGCCTTTTGTTCCTTGTATATGTAAATGACCTACCAGAGTCTGTAAATTCATTCATGAATATGTTTGCAGATAATGCAAAGATTGTGAAGAAAGCAAAAAACGAGAACAATGATAGAGAACTTCAGGAAGATCTAAATAGTCTGCATGAGTGGTCAGAAAAGTGGGAAAAGAAATTCAATACTTCAAAATGTAAAGTAATGAGAATGGGTACAAGTGCAAGAAGGCCCAAGCTTGACTACTCGGTGGCTGGAGTACAACTTGAAGAGACAGAAAATGAGAGAGATCTAGGAGTAAACATACTGGCAGATTTGTCTCCAGAAATACATATAAATGGCATAGTAAGGGCAGCATATGCATTCTTATCAAATTTAAGGGTAGCCTTCAGGAACATGGACAAGGAAAAGTTTAGAAATATTTATGTAACCTATGTGAGACCCAAACTCGAATATGCAGCCCCCTTTTGGAATCCACACTTGAAAAAGCACATAGCTAAGCTTGATAAAGTTCAAAGACATGCCACGAAACTTGTGCAAGAAATACGCAATCTCAGTTATGATGAGAGGTTGAGGGAATTAGACTTGCCATCACTAGAAGCTAGAAGATTGAGGGGGGATATGGTGACTGTCTTTAAATTCCTTCATGGTTATGATAGAGTGGATAGGGATCGATATTTTGATATGGCTGGCTCTAGAACTAGAGGTCATGGTTTGAAACTTCGTAAGAAAACTTCTTTGCAGGCTGTAAGGAAATACTTTTTCAGTGTAAGAGTAGTTGATAATTGGAATTGGCTAAGCGAGGAGGTAGTAAATGCTATCTCAATCCAAAGTTTTAAGGAGAGGTATGATAAGTATCACTAAGTACAAAATGGAACCGATCAGGAGACGGGAAGATACGAGCTTTGGGCTGTTTCCCGTAGGTACTATTGAAGTCATATACTCAGTTGTTAACATGGCACGGGAGAGAAAATGTAGGATTTTGATTATGGGATATTTTAATCATAAAGAGATAGATAGGATAAATCGTGACCCACACAGTGGTGAGGACTCATTCGGGGCAAGATTCCTAGATTGCATACAAGGGAATTTCCTACACCAACATGTAATAGAACCAACGAGGGCAAGGTGTGGGGATGAGCCATCACTACTTGAGAATTCACAGAAAATGTGTTCGATATTCAAAAAATGGAGTATGAACCACCAATTGGAGAGAGTGACCACTGTGTGTTGCTGATGGAGTATATCATTGAAGATATTCTGCCTGAGAGTAGAGGCACTGAGGACATGAGGAGGAACTATCCGAAAGGAGATTACATCAAAATGAATGAGCTTTTTCCAGTTATTGACTGGAGAACCTTATTTTACAACAAGTCTGTACAAGAAATGTATGACATCTTTTGTGAGAAATATGGGAAGATAGTAGATTGCTGCATACCTGTCACCAAAGTAGGTGTAATTCATGCCAGAGAGAAATCGTTCGATAATGGTGTGTAAAAGAGCTAAGGAGTGGAGAGACAAATGCTGGAAAAGGTATAGGCGGAGAAAAAACATAGATGCCTGGCAAATCTACAAAAGAGCAAGAAATTACTACCTAAGTAAATGGAAAGAGGCAGAGAGAGACTATGAGAGGGACATCACCAGGAAGGCTAATGAAAATCCCAAGCTTTTCCACAGCTTTATCAGAGGAAAACTGAAGGTAAAAGAACAGGCTTTAAGGCTAAAGAGAGCGAATGGAAGCATCACTGAGACAGATGAAGAGATCTGCAAATAATTGAACAAGGAGTTTCAGTCAGTATTTACAGTAGAAAATACCCCACCCCCTCAGATTGCAGAGATAGAAGCTCAAGGGCCGGTATTAGAAAACATCAACCTTACAGCCACAGAGGTATATAAGGCGCTGATGGATTTAGATGTTCATAAAGCTACAGGTCCTGATGACATATACCCTCATGTACTTAAAACATGCACAAACACAATATCAGTGGCACTGGGTATCATATTTAAAAAGTCACTGGAGTCAGGGGAGATTCCAAGATGCTGGACACAAGCAAATGTGACACCTATCTTCAAAAAGGGAAGGAGGGATACAGCTCTGAACTATAGACCAGATTCCTTGACCAGCATAGTTTGCAAAGTTATGGAGAAACTACTAATGAAACATATCTCTCTTCACTTGGAATCCTTCAACTTTTTGTCAGTGAGGCAACATGGCTTCAGAGAAGGTAGATCAACAGTAACAAACTTATTAGAATTTTACGATGAGGTAAGCAGAATCTTACAGGAAAGAGAGGGCTGGGCAGATTGCATATTCCTAGACTTATAGAAAGCATCTGACACTGTTCCACATGGGAGACTTATTAGGAAGCTGCAAGCAATGGCTAGAATAGGTGGAAATGTCTTGGAATGGATAAAAAACTTACCAATAAGGAAGGGAACAGAGGGTTAGAGTAAGACACTCAGTGTCTGAATGGAGAAGACTTTGTAGTGGAGTTCCACAGGGTTCAGTTTTAGGTCCTTTTGTTCCTTGTATATGTAAATGACCTACCAGAGTCTGTAAATTCAGTCATGAATATGTTTGCAGATAATGCAAAGATTGTGAAGAAAGCAAAAAACGAGAACAATGGTAGAGAACTTCAGGAAGATCTAAATAGTCTGCATGAGTGGTCAGAAAAGTGGGTAATGAAATTCAATACTTCAAAATGTAAAGTAATGAGAATGGGTACAAGTGCAAGAAGGCCCAAGCTTGACTACTCGGTGGCTGGAGTACAACTTGAAGAGACAGAAAATGAGAGAGATCTAGGAGCAAACATACTGGCAGATTTGTCTCCAGAAATACATATAAATGGCATAGTAAGGGCAGCATATGCATTCTTATCAAATTTAAGGGTAGCCTTCAGGCAGATGGACAAGGAAAAGCTCAGAAATATTTATGTAACCTACGTGAGGCCAAAACTCGAATATGCAGCCCCCTTTTGGAATCCACACTTGAAAAAGCACATAGCTAAGCTTGATAAAGTTCAAAGACATGCCACGATACTTGTGCCAGAAATACGCAATCTCAGTTATGATGAGAGGTTGAGGGAATTAGACTTGCCATCACTAGAAGCTAGAAGATTGAGGGGGGATATGGTGACTGTCTTTAAATTCCTTCATGGTTATGATAGAGTGGATAGGGATCGATATTTTGATATGGCTGGCTCTAGAACTAGAATTCATAGTTTTAATCTTCGTAAGAAAACTTCTTTGCAGGCTGTAAGGAAATACTTTTTCAGTGTAAGAGTAGTTGATAACTGGAATTGGCTAAGCGAGGAGGTAGTTAATGCTATCTCAATCCATAGTTTTAAGGACAGGTATGATAAGTATCACTAAGTATAAAATGGAACCGATCAGGAGACGGGACGATACGAGCTTTGGGCTGTTTCCCGTAGGTACTATTGAAGTCATATACTCAGTTGTTAACATGGCACGGGAAAAAAAATGTGGGATTTTGATTATGGGAGATTTTAATCATAAAGAGATAGATTGGATAAATCTTGACCCACACAGTGGTGAGGACTCATTCGGGGCAAGATTCCTAGATTGCATACAAGGGAATTTCCTACACCAACATGTAATAGAACCAACGAGGGCCAGGTGTGGGGATGAGCCATCACTACTTGATCTAGTATTCACAGATAATGTGTTGGATATTGAAAAAATTGAGTATGAACCACCAATTGGAAAGAGTGACCACTGTGTGTTGTTGATGGAGTATATCATTGAAGATATTCTGCCTGAGAGTAGAGGCACTGAGGACATGAGGAGGAACTATCCGAAAGGAGATTACATCAAAATGAATGAGCTTTTTGCAGTTATTGACTGGACAACCTTATTTTACAAAAAATCTGTACAAGAAATGTATGACATCTTTTGTGAGATATATGGGAAGATAGCAGATTGCTGCATACCTGTCACCAAAGTAGGTGTAATTCATCCCAGAGAGAAATGGTTCGATAATGAGTGTAAAAGAGCTAAGGAGTGGAGAGACAAATGCTGGAAAAGGTATAGGCGGAGAAAAAACATAAATGCCTGGCAAACCTACAAAAGCGCAAGAAATGACTACCTAAGTAAAAGGAGAGAGGCAGAGAGAGACTATGAGAGGGACATCACCAGGAAGGCTAAAGAAAATCCCAAGCTTTTCCACAGCTTTATCAGAGGAAAACTGGAGGTAAAAGAACAGGCTTTAAGGCCAAAGAGAGCGGATGGAAGCATCACTGAGACGAATGAAGAGATCTGCAAAGAATTGAACAAGGAGTTTCAGTCAGTATTTACAGTCGAAAATACCCCACCCTCTCAGATTGCAGAGATAGAAGCTCAAGGGCCGGTATTAGAAAACATCAACCTTACAGCCACAGAGGTATATAAAGTGCTGATGGATTTAGATGTTCATAAAGCTACAGGTCCTGATGACATATTCCCTCATGTACTTAAAAAATGCACAAACTCAATAGCAGTGGCACTGGGTATCATATTTAAAAAGTCACTGGAGTCAGGGGAGATTCCAAGATGCTGGAAACAAGCAAATGTGATACCTATCTTCAAAAAGAGAAGGAGGGATACGGCTCTGAACTATAGACCAGTTTCCTTGACCAGCATAGTTTGCAAAGTTATGGAGAAACTACTAATGAAACATATCTCTCTTCACTTGGAATCCTTCAACTTTTTGTCAGTGAGGCAACATGGCTTCAGAGAAGGTAGATCAACAGTAACAAACTTATTAGAATTTTATGATGAGGTAAGCCGAATCTTACAGGAAAGAGAGGGTTGGGCAGATTGCATATTCCTAGACTTATAGAAAGCGTTTGACACTGTTCCTCATGGGAGACTTATTAGGAAGCTGCAAGCAATGGCTAGAATAGGTGGAAATGTCTTGGAATGGATAAAAACTTACTTAGAAGGAAGGGAACAGAGGGTTAGAGTAAGACACCCAGTTTCTGAATGGAGAAGAATTAGTAGTGGAGTTCCACAGGGTTCAGTTGTAGGGCCTTTTGTTCCTTGTATATGTAAATGACCTACCAGAGTCTGTAAATTCATTCATGAATATGTTTGCAGATAATGCAAAGATTGTGAAGAAAGTAAAAAACGAGAACAATGGTAGAGAACTTCAGGAGGATATAAATAGTCTGCATGAGTGGTCAGAAAAGTGGCTAAAGAAATTCAATACTTCAAAATGTAAGGTAATGAGAATGGGTACAAGTGCAAGAAGGCCCAAGCTTGACTACTCGGTGGCAGGAGTACAACTTGAAGAGACAGAATATGAGAGAGATCTAGGAGTAAACATACTGGCAGATTTGTCTCCAGAAATACATATAAATGGCATAGTAAGGGCAGCATATGCATTCTTATCAAATTTAAGGGTAGCCTTCAGGCACATGGACAAGGAAAAGTTCAGAAATATTTATGTAACCTATGTGAGGCCAAAACTCGAATATGCAGCCCCATTTTGGAATCCACGCTTGAAAAAGCACATAGGTAAGCTTGATAAAGTTCAAAGACATGCCACGAAACTTGTGCAAGAAATACGCAATCCCAGTTATGATGAGAGGTTGAGGGAATTAGACTTACCATCACTAGAAGCTAGAAGATTGAGGGGGGATATGGTGACTGTCTTTAAATTCCTTCATGGTTATGATAGAGTGGATAGGGATCGATATTTTGATATGGCTGGCTCTAGAACTAGAGGTCATAGTTTGAAATTCCTAAGAAAACTTCTTTGCAAGTTGTAAGGAAATACTTTTTCAGTGTAAGAGTAGTTGATAATTGGAATTGGCTAAGCGAGGAGGTAGTTAATGCTATCTCAATCCAAAGTTTTAAGGACAGGTATGATAAGTATCACTAAGTATAAAATGGAACCGATCAGGAGAAGGGGAGATAAGAGCTTTTGGCTGTTTCCCGTAAACACAATTAGGTAATCACACAGACACAAATACACACGAGAACAATGGTAGAGAACTTCAGGAGGATCTAAATAATCTGCATGAGTGGTCAGAAAAGTGGCTAATGAAATTCAATACTTCAAAATGTAAGGTAATGAGAATGGATACAGGTGCAAGAAGGCCCAAGCCTGACTACTCGGTGGCTGGAGTACAACTTGAAGAGACAGAAAATGAGAGATCTAGGAGTAAACATACTGGCAGATTTGTCTCCAGAAATACATATAAATGGCATAGTAAGGGCAGCATATGCATTCTTATCAAATGTAAGGGTAGCCTTCAGGCACATGGACAAGGAAATGTTCAGAAATATTTATGTAACCTATGTGAGGCCAAAACTGGAATATGCAGCCCCCTTTTGGAATCCGCACTTGAAAAAGCACATAGCTAAGCTTGAAAAAGTTCAAAGACATGCCACAAAACTGGTGCCAGAAATACGCAATCTCAGTTATGATGAGAGGCTGAGGGAATTAGACTTACCATCACTCGAAGCTAGAAGAGTGAGGGGGGATATGGTGACAGTCTTTAAATTCCTTCATGGTTATGATTGAGTGGATAGGGATCGATATTTTGATATGGCTGGCTCTAGAACTAGAGGTCAGAGTTTGAAGCTTTTGGGCTCTTTCCCGTAAACACAATTAGGTAATCACAATTAGGTAATCACACGATTGCGTACAAGGGAATTTCCTACACCAACATGTAATGGAACCAACGAGGGCCAGGGGTGGGGATGAGCCATCACTACTTGATCTAGTATTCACAGATAATGTGTTGGATATTGAAAAAAATGAGTATGAACCACCAATTGGAAAGAGTGACCACTGTGTGTTGTTGATGGGGTGTATCATTGAAGATATTCTGCCTGAGAATAGAGGCACTGAGGACATGAGGAGGAACTATCCGAAAGGAGATTACATCAAAATGAATGAGCATTTTCCAGTTATTGACTGGAGAACCTTATTTTACAACAAATCTGTACATGAAATGTATGACATCTTTTGTGAGAAATACAGGAAGATAGTAGATTGCTGCATATCTGTCACCAAAGTAGGTGTAATTCATGCCAGAGAGAAATCGTTCGATAATGGTGTGTAAAAGAGCTAAGGAGCGGAGAGACAAATGCTGGAAAAGGCATAGGAGGAGAAAAAACATAAATGCCTGGCAAACCTACAAAAGAGCAAGAAATGACTACCTAAGTAAAAGGAGAGAGGCAGGGAGAGACTATGAGAGGGACATCACCAGGAAGGCTAAAGAAAATCCCAAGCTTTTCCACAGCTTTATCAGAGGAAAACTGAAGGTAAAAGAACAGGTTTTAAGGCAAAAGAGAGCAGATGGAAGCATCACTGAGACGAATGAAGAGATCTGCAAAGAATTGAACAAGGAGTTTCAGTCAGTATTTAAAGTAGAAAATACCCACACCCCCTCAGATTGCAGAGATAGAAGCTCAAGGGCCGGTATTAGAGAACATCAACCTTACAGCCACAGAGGTATATAAAGCGCTGATGGACTTAGATGTTCATAAAGCTACAGGTCCTGATGACATATCCCCTCATGTGCTTAAAAAATGCGCAAACTCAATATCAGTGGCACTAAGTATCATATTTAAAAGGTCACTGGAGTCAGGGGAGATTCCAAGATGCTGGAAACAAGCAGATGTGATACCTATCTTCAAAAAGAGAAGGAGGGATGCGGCTCTGAACTATAGACTAGTTTCCTTGACCATCATAGTTTGCAAAGTTATGGAGAAACTACTAAGGAAATATATCTCTCTTCACTTGGAATCCTTCAAATTTTTGTCAGTGAGGCAACATGGCTTCAGAGAAGGTAGATCAACAATAACAAACTTATTAGAATTTTATGATGAGGTAAGCCGAATCTTACAGGAAAGAGAGGGCTGGGCAGATTGCATATTCCTAGACTTCCAGAAAGCGTTTGACACTGTTCCACATGGGAGACTTATTAAGAAGCTGCAAGCAATGGCTAGAATAGGTGGAAATGTCTTGGAATGGATAAAAACTTACTAATAAGGAAGGGAACAGAGGGTTAGAGTGAGACACTCAGTGTCTGAATGGAGAAGAGTTAGTATTGGAGTTCCACATGGTTCAGTTTTAGGGCCATTTTTGTTCCTTGTATATGTAAATGACCTACCAGAGTCTGTAATTTCATTCATGAATATGTTTGCAGATGATGCAAAGATTGTGATGAAAGTAAAAAACGAGAACAATGGAAGAGAACTTCAGGAGGATCTAAATAATCTGCATGAGTGGTCAGTAAAGTGGGTAATGAAATTCAATACTTTAAAATGTAAGGTAATGAGAATGGGTACTAGTGCAAGAAGGACCAAGCTTGACTACTCGGTGGCAGGAGTACAACTTCAAGAGACAGAAAATGAGAGAGATGTAGGAGTAAACATACTGGCAGATTTGTCTCCAGACATACATATAAATGGCATAGTAAATGCAGCATATACATTCTTATGAAATATAGGGGTAGCCTTCAGGCACATGGACAAGGAAATGTTCAGAAATATTTATGTAACCTATGTGAGGCCAAAACTCGAATATGCAGCCCCCTTTTGGAATCCGCACTTGAAAAAGCACATAGCTAAGCTTGATAAAGTTCAAAGACATGCCACGAAACTGGTGCCAGAAATACGCAATCTCAGTTATGATGAGAGGCTGAGGGAATTAGAGTTACCATCACTGGAAGCTAGAAGATTGAGGGGGGATATGGTGACAGTCTTTAAATTCCTTCATGGTTATGATAGAGTGGATAGGGATCGATATTTTGATATGGCTGGCTCTAGAACTAGAGGTCATAGTTTGAAGCTTGGTAAGAAAACTTCTTTGCAGGATGTAAGAAAATACTTTTTCAGTGTAAGAGTAGTTGATCATTGGAATTCGCTAAGCGAGGAGGTAGTTAATGGTATCTCAATCCATAGTTTTAAGGACAAGTATGATAAGTATCACTAAGTATAAAATGGAACCGATTAGGAGACGGGAAGATACGAGCGTCGGGCTCTTTCCCGTAAACACAATTAAGTTTTCACACATGCCACGAAACTGGTGCCAGATGTACGCAATCTCAGTTATGAGGAGAGGCTGAGAGAATTAGCCTTATCATCACTCGAAACTGTCATGGTTATGACAGAGTGGATAGGGATCGATATTTTAATATGGCTCACACTAGAACTAGAGGTCATAGTTTGAAGCTTCTTAAGAAAACTACTTGGAGGATGTAAGGAAGTACTGTTTTTGGTGTAACAATAGTTGATGACTGGAATTCGAAAAGCGAGGAGGTAGTTAATGCTAACTCAATCGATAATTTTAAGGATAAATATAACTAAATTAAAAAATGGAACCGACCAGGATATGAGGAGTTAAGTGCATGGGGCTCTTTTCCGTAAGCACAATTATATATATATATATATATATATATATATATATATATATATATATATATATATATATATATATATATATATATATATATATATATATATATATATATATATATATATATATATATATATATATATATATGCACACACAAAATTAATTGGGAGCTCCTGAAGAATTGGGACCTGCCTTTTATCAACAGCGAAGAAAGATTAGGTTAAGTTAGGTTAGGTTAAGTTGTTTGAATTTGAGCCTGGCCATTAAGCTCCAATTCTCATCTACCCTAGCTTAACCTAACCTGATCATTCTTCACTGTTGAAAAAAAGGCAGGTCTCAATTCTTCAGGAGCTACCTGAACCGTATATGCTCTTACTCGTTTACAAGACGTCAATGAAAACTTGAGAGTACTAACTTTTATTTCTAAAAACGAAGGGCAACCACTCGGAAGCGGCACACTTCCTGACCGTATGTTGGTAACACACACAGTAAACTGTCTATGAATCTGATATAGAAGCTGCATCAGTTAGGTCTTTATATAATACTTATGTAAGAGGAGTTACGCGAGATATTAGCTGCATATTAACCTTGAAAGTTCGTTGTCATGAATAATGCAAAAGAAGGCTTGGAAATGGGATTAGCCAGTTGCCACTTTTATTTATAAAACTCGCCTCTTAAAATATTCTATATATTGTTTACAAGGCAATGATTTGACTGAGAAATTAATTACACAAAGCGACCTATAGGTTCACGGTCAGGTATTATTTTGGGTTTTACCAATAATGGAGTGCATTGTTTTGCAATTCAAAATATTTTCTTGGCTTAGAAAAAATATTCAATGGATTATATGATCAAATTTTACTTCCATATTTGTAAAAAAGAAAAAAAAAACGAACATTAACGAGATACGTGTTTGGTATGCTGAAATTTGATACTAAGTGGATTTGAGTCTACGTTAATGATGTCTGTGCTAGAACTTCAGATTCCTTAGTTTTTAAATTCTTCAGTTACTGTTTTACCGACATTTTATGTCTCTTCAATGGAATCACACGATTTCGAACTAGAGCGAGGCAATCAGTGTCCTTGATAATTATCATTAGGATAATATAATTCAAGTGCTTGAAGTTAAAAGTCACTGGGCTGCAGGGATACATTTACTCTCAAAAAGAAATGAATTTCAAATGTTATTAGCGTTATGGCAAAATGAATAAATGTAATTATATATTCAGCATGATTGAAAATAATATTTATGACGTTTTATGTCACTATTAGCCTCCATTTTGGGATCGTCGACATTACCTTCCGAGTCGAGCACTCTACCGGTAACGTTACGACGGTTTCCATAGTTAAATATAATTGAATTAATATAATAATCTTCATTTTATGTGTCACTATTTGTCCCCATTGTGAGGGTGGACAGACAGACTGAAGCTGCTGGAGAATTATTGCTGGATGCCCTCTCTAACGCTCCACGATGGACTCATTCGCGGGTCCGTCAACTCCCGAATTGAACATTCTACCTCTACGCTACCGGACTAGAGTATAAATATAAAAAGTAAATATATATATATATATATATATATATATATATATATATATATATATATATATATATATATATATATATATATATAGAGAGAGAGAGAGAGAGAGAGAGAGAGAGAGAGAGAGAAAATCCTAACCTTTTTGAAGCCTGCGTATATCCAGATTCTGTACGATTTTCTGTCATGAATAGTCCTGATGCTATTTATTTACTCCTGAAACGAGGGAATATGATCCAGCTCCACTGATAAAAAAGTAAAAATAGTAAAATCTAAAGGAAAAACATGAAGTCTACCATTTCATTAGCTAATCAAATCATATATCTGACTTCACAAAATTAGCCCTTTAATTAGATAATTTAATACCACTACTTGAATAAAATATAATTTTTTAAAATAATTATATGCTTGTAACTATTATGGAAGTTAGAAAGCAAAACAACAGCCATTGTAGAAGATTTCCTGGGTGTTATTTACCCTTCGATCTTATAACCCCCTAAATTTAGATATCCTGACACGACTTCAGGAGAGGCCTACCACGATCTCAAATTTAAATCCTCTACAAATAAAATATAATTAATATTACATGCATAGACATACATGCAAATATTTTATAAGGGGGTTTATGAACTGCTGATATATGAATATTTAAATAAACTCTCCTCACCTTAAATTAAAACTTCCTCATAGAGAATAATAAATTTTCTAACATACATTCTACCCACGAGTGTTCAATTAAACGAGCTCATTCTGTCCCTCACACGTAGTTATAAATATTGTTAGAAATACAATGAATCTGTACTCATCTATCCGGATACCCTGATGTCGTCAGCAATCACGGGACTCCGAATATTCTTCTGATCCACGTATCTCTATTACGTTTTCTACTAGAGTGTCTCGTAACGTCTCACGAGAGCAACTAATTATAAACTTATAAGTACTGTCAATAAACACAGTAAATATGAGTGCCTCGTAGCATCTCACAACAGCAACTAACTTTTTTTGTAACACTTCTTTGTTTAAACAGGCGAGGCAATAAGCGTTATCAAGGAGGTGAAGGGTTTATGGCTAAAATCCATTAGTGACCTACATTCCTTTCTCCAAGTCTGCTACAGCCAGCCTTCATAATAAACTACACATTATACATACCCAATCAGCGAGACTCCGGAAAGAGATACATTCACAGTACAAACCTCTTTTATCGGCGTCCAAGCACGAGAAACTTCTCGTGGGAAGATGGCTCAAACGACCCTAGACTCTCACCTAGGAACACAAACCTTGGGAAGGCCAGAACATAAAATGGCACATACTCAAGTCAGAGTTATCCATCCAACGCTAAGTACATATACCAGGATCCATGGACTAATCCCAGAACATACTACGACTATGAATTCCCAGTGACAACAGTCAAAAAATCTTCTTGCGCATTTTGAGGAAATAATAATGCTAATAAGTGAGTATACAACATAGATATGCTCTGTGTAAGTTAAATTGGATTATTCCTAAAACTGAAATTAAGCACGTGATTATCATAGAGTCTAAAATATTTCGTCATGAATATGGGCCTGGTAGTGTGGTCTGTATTTATGTTAGAAATTATTTCAATGCATCAGAAATAAACATAGGTTTAGAATAAAAACGAAGAGCTCGAAGATATCTAGATCACTGTGCAGTATCAGAAACTTCCATCTTTCATTACAAGGTGTGTTACCGTCACCTAAAAGCACCTCCCAGCTCATTCAATCATCTGTTAGAAGCATTCAGTAATATTTGTGTGAACCATAAATCCGTATAAATGCTTGGTGACTTTAATGCTGACTTGATTTCAGCAGATAACAAGATGGAAAGGGTGATCAACACTGTGAAATTGAAATAAATTGTGACAAAACCGACCTGTATAACTCCTACGTCAACTCTGATAGATCTGATAATAGCAAATAATTTGGAAAGTATACCCTATTGGAACGTTGTTCCCTGCCCAGTTGCAGATCGTGAACTCAATATTGCTATCTAAATATAAACCCACCCCAAAAAATACTCTTTGCAAGACATTCCGGTGCTTTAATAGTACTCCCATGATATCTTTTGTGAATCATTAATCAACAACATAAATATACTTAATAGTTTCCTAAACATATGTGACGTTGATTTGTGGGTTGAAATTCTAACAAAAGTCTTTCATGAAAACCTAGATAAATGTACACCCATTGTAACAAGAAAAATAACCAGCCCCTCAGCCCCTCGGATAACTCATGACGTTAAAGAGGCAATACAAATCAGATATCAATACAAAAAGAGCTAAAATAAATAGATATGATATGACTCTTTGTTACCATTATAAAGCAAAAAAGAAAAGTATCAGATCCCTCACTGATAGAAGGGAAAAAATTCTACAAAAACAATTTAATGAGTCTAAACATGATGCAGCAGCAACATGGAAAGTGATGTTAAGTATGTTACCCAATGGAATGACTACATCGGTCGGTTATGAAAATGTTACGGAGTTGAAAGACAAAGCGTAAAACTTTAATAACTATTTTGCCAATAATACATATGATAAAACACAAGAAAATGTCAACCCAGTGAACATAAGTAAATACTTAAATGACTATTCTTCCAATGTAAGCATCAAAGATTAATTCTTGATCAATCCTGTTGATTGTGCTGCCATACTTTTTACTATAAAAAGCCTAAGAATTCTGATTCTTATGGTCCAGAAGGTATACCCTTTCAGTTCATTAAAGATGCTTTACCGATGATTGTAGTTTATATTACAATAATTGTAAACACCTCCATTGTTGTCAAGAGATATCCTGATTCTTGAAAAAAAAAAACCACATGTAATTCCTTTACATAAAAAGGGGATAGTGAAGATGTGACAAACTATCATACTATTTCCCTGCTAACCTTTTTCACTAAAATATTAGAAAAATAAATGTTGCATGCCAACTAATGTCATATCTTGAGACAGACTATTATCTGTAAACCAGAATGGTTTCAGAGTAAAACTCTCTATGAAAGCTACACTGCTCAAAGTTACTAATAAAAATAATATAGATAAGAAAAAAATCTCTCTGGCTGTATTATTAAAGTTGTCAAAAGCTTTGACATTGTAAGCCATGAAATTCTTAATAACAAATGTGTGCAGGACGGTAATAACACATACTACAAATCAGAAGTCTATTACCTAAGCTAGGTTTATAAAATATCTCTTGAACAGCACATACTCCGTGGAACTGGCGACTCTAACACATCCAGCTGTATTATAATTCAATGCTATTGAGGATGAATAACATGCACATTGCTGCACCAGTGTATATATGTGTATGAATGTTGTAAAGTGAAGGCACAAGCAATACTCACTTGGACCCAATACATCCAGTAGCTCAATGATTTGGCACGTTCATAGTCACTGCCGCCACATGCAACCAACCTACAACAACAACCACAACACCAGCCCCCATCGGGAATGTCCCGCGCCATCGTACTCAACTGAAAAGTATCGTACCTAACATACAGTATGCTATGTACATATCTACACATCTTTCCCCTTTCAAAGCAAAATTAAATCTGTGTACCCTCCTTCAAGGCTAATGGAAAAAAAAAAGGAAAGAAAGAAAAAACACACACACTAAAAGTAAGCTTATTACAATTCAAGCTGAGTTCCCCATTATTCTCCCTCTCCTGCCTCATCCCTTCCTCCATGACTAAGGGATCACTCTCCTGGGCAGGTGTAGGAAGTGGTGATTGCTCTGACATCCCAACAGGTGTGGCAAGTCTACTATGCCGGTCAGAGCTAGTATCAAAACCCATATGTAAAGACTTGATGTGGCTTCTATTTCTTACCATGTGTAATAAGCCACAGTATTACTTAAGGCTTTATTCTATATAAATACAACTACAAGCATCTGCAAATAAAATAAACAATGGTAAGAGAATTGGAAGCCTGTCGGGCAGTGTCGCCAGGGGCAGAGCAGCAATAGGAAGAAATGAACTTGTAAGATGCTGCGATCCCCTAAGACCCTTCTGACACAGGGTAACCCAGCCACTGATAAAGTGGTGGAGATTGAAAGATGCAGAGCTGAGAGCTATGTTTAAGGGAAGAGTGTTGGAAGCAATAAGGTTGCATGAAGATGTACAAGAATGGTGGATAGAGAATTGCAAGGTGATTTTGAGGTTTGGTGAGGAAGTGCTTGGAAAGTCATCAGGAAGGAAACCCCCAAATGATAAAGAGTCATGGTGGTGGAATGAGGAAGTGCAAGAATGGGTGAAGAACAAGAAAGAAGCTAAGAAAAAAGCATATTTATCAGTCCTGGAGCAGGATAAAGAAGAGTGCAAGCAGGCAAAGAAGGAGGCGAAAAGAGCAGTAGCAAAAGCAAAGGCAGAGAAATTGAATGAAGTCTATGAAGAGCTGGAAACACCAGAAGGAGAGAAGAAAATATGGCGAATTGCCAAGGCCCGAGATGCTGCATCCAAGGACTTGACCCAAGTAAGACAAATAAAGGATAATCATGGAGTAGTTCTAGCAGAAGAGGATGAAGCAAAAAGCAGAAGGGAAACTTATTTTAAAAGATTACTAAATGAAGAGAACTCAAGAGCAGTATTTGAAGATGGACTTCCAAATGAAGCAGTTACAACAACAGTGGCTAGAAGAGAGGTAGAATGGGCAGTAAAGAAAATGAAAAATGGAAAGGCAGCAGGACCTGATAAGATGCCAGTGGAGGTATGGAAGAGTCTTGGAGAGGAAGGCATAGATATCTTGTGGGACTTAATGCAAAAGATCTTTAGTTAGGAAAAGATGCCAGAGGAGTGGAGAGGAAGCTTAATCATCCCAATCTATAAAGGGAAGGGAGACATTCAGGAGTGTGGAAACTATAGAGGTATAAAGTTGTTAAGTCATACTATGAAGATATGGGAGCAGATCATTGAGAGGAGACTCAGAGAGGTAACAACAATTGGGTATGAACAGTTTGGCTTCATGCCTGGAAGAGGGACAGTGGATGCCATATTTGCCTTGAGACAAATGATGGAATAGCATCAAGAGTAACAGAAAGGACTGCATATGGTCTTTATTGACCTGGAAAAAGCATATGATTGAGTACCACGTCATGAGGTGTGGAGGTGTATTAGAGAAAAGGGAGTCCCCGAGAAATATGTAAGAATCATCCAAGATATGTATGAGAGGGCAGAGGCAAATGTTAAGAGCAGTGTGGGCTTGATGAAAAGTCTCTCAGTAAATGTTGGTCTGCATCAAGGGTCTGCTTTGAGTCCATATCTATTTGATCTGGTCTTGGATGTAGTAACCCAGGGTATTAGAGATCAGTCACCATGGCGTATGCTCTTTGCAGATGACATTGTGCTGTGTAGCAACAGACGAGAGGTAGTGAAGGAGAAACTTGAGGAGTGGAGAAGAGTGATGGAGGATAGAGGACTGAAAATCAGAAGGAAGAAGACAGAGTACTTGAGGTTGAGAGATTATGAGGATTGGGAGGTCAATTTGCAGGAGAGGGTAGAAAAGAATTGAAAAGTTCAAGTATTTGGGATCAACAGTAGCAGAGGATGGTGATCTAGAGTCAGAAATAACCCGCAGAATACAAGAGGGATGGAAGAACTGGAAGAAAATGCCTGGGTGCTGTGCGACAGGAGAATAGGGATTAAGTTGAGGGATAAAGTGCATAAGACAGTTGTGAGACCTACGATGATGATGGAGCAGAGACATGGGCAATAAAGAAGACACAAGAGAAAAAACTGGATGTGGCAGAGATGAGGATGTTGAGTTTGGATGTGTGGGGTGACAAGAAGCAATAACATCAGAAACGAGGTAATTAGAGGTACCTCAAAAGTTAGAGAAATATCAGATAAGATACAAGAAAGTAGACTAAGATGGCATGGTCATGTCGTTAGGAGGGATGAACAGTATGTTGGGAGGAGGGTGATGGAAATGGATATACAGGGTAGGAGAAGAAGGGGGAGAACAAAGCGTAGGTGGATGGATTGCATCAATGACGACCTGAGGTCTAAAGGTTTATTGGGTTATGAGGTATGGGACATGAACATATGGAGAACACTGGCCAGAAACATCGACCCCACATAAAAGTGGGAAAAGATGTAGATGAAGAAGAAGTAGAAGAGAATTAGAAACTATAATTGCAATTAGAAGGTATACAATGATAAAAAAAAATGAGTGACTACATTAAAAGAATATTATAACATTCACTCCTACTGACAAGAAAGCCACTATATCAAATCGTACAACATATAATGGCTAATAGTAATAAGTATATTATAATACTAGAAAGTATACTATAATATCATTCAAATACTGTAATTTACAAATCTATGCAAGGTTGACGGTGGCACTCAGATCTACACAAAGGTACCGGCATCTCATTTTCAGGTGAGAGTGAAGGACGCTGAGCTCTTTGAGTTATTGGGATGCCCAAAGAAGCAGGTCGACTGGATTCATTTGGTTGATTAGTTTCATTACTGTTGTATACTTATCTGTTCACAATATCTACACTTTCAGCAGCGGGAGAATGAAAATTATCAGTCCTGTAAGTAACTTTCTGAATATCATTTGCTAGAGCCAGGTGTTGAGAGTTATCAGTCTTCTGATTAATATTCTGAACATCACTTGCTGGAGCCAGGTGTCAAGTTGATACAGTAGTTTCAATGCCATTAGAGAAATGTATTTGGACATACTGAGGATTTGCTTCTAGGGGCATACTTGGATTCTCTGAGATGGTGTTTTACAAGGACAGGTCCTGGGAAGAAAACCACTTTGGGAGAGAGTATCCGCTGGTTGACAGGCGTTGAAAAGCAAACAGGCACTCATGTGGAGTAGCATTTGTAGCCGTTGAAAGTAGAGTATGGATTGAATGTAAGGCATCCTCTAAAACATGCTCCCAATGAGAAACAGGTAGACGTTTTGATTTTAGTGCAAGAGCAATAGATTTTCAGATCACTCCATTGTATTGCTCGCACTGACCATTGCCCTGGGGATTATATGGAGTAGTGCGACTAGTAGGAATCCCTCATCTGTTGAGAAAATGGTGGACGACTGCTGATATAAATGAATCTCCTCTATCAGAATGGATGTATGCAGGCATACCAAATATTGCAAACAATTAACTAAGACATCTGATAACAGTCCGTGAGCTCATGTCAGGGCATACAAATGTGAATGGGAACCGAGAAAATTTGTCAGTAACAGTCTAGTAGGAATCCCTCATCTGTTGAGAAAATGGTAGACGACTGCTGATATAAATGAATCTCCTCTATCAGAATGGATGTATGCAGGCATACCAAATATTGCAAACAATTAACTAAGACATCTGATAACAATCTGTGAGCTCATGTCAGGGCGTGCAAATGTGAATGGGAACCGAGAAAATTCGTCAGTAACAGTCAGCAGATACTGATTCTTTGATAAGGATGGCAGTGGTCTTTTAAAATCAATACTCAGTCTTTCAAATGGAACCGTTGCTTTGATCAAATGAGATGATTCATGTTGATAGAACTGTAGCTTACACTGAACACAAAGTGGACATGAGGAAGGCACCCTTTTTACCTCCTTCACAGAAAAAGGAAGGTTTTGCATTCTAACAAAATGCGCCATTCATGTTATACCAGGGTGGCAGAGTGAATTGTGCAAATTCAGTAAAGTTTCTATACCCACAGCATAGCAATACACCACTGATAATGCATCAGCAGGGATATTATCCTTGCCAGGCCGATATTTGAATGTTAAAATTGTAACAGACAAGTTCAATCCTCTATCTCTGTATTTTGAAACAATATTATGTGGAACTGACAAGTCCCGTAATGGCCAAAGACAATCTAAATCAGGTTAATCTTCCCATCAGAGACAGTATAACCTAAGCAATATATGGATGAAACTGAAAACAAACACTTATCAAGATTAAAGGTCAAATTTGTCTGCTTAGCAGCCTCCATGAATCTTCCTATGTTAGCATCGTGTTCCTCTTTAATTTTTCTACAGACAGCAATATTGTCAAGATACACAACAGTATCTGCAATATTACTGTCAGCAATGAATTGGTTCATTATCCGTTGGAAACAAGCGACACCATTGGTTACCCCAAATGGGACCCGGGTAAATTGCCTCGGCTGACGTTCTGAGGAGCATCTCAAATGGATATCGGAACTGAAACACCGGCAAACTTTAACTTTAACTTTAAATTGGTACAGCAGATTACAAGCTTCAATATCTGTGTATGGCTTGTCCTCGTTATGCATTGGAATTTGATGATAGGCAGACTTTAGGTTGATTGTGCTGAAGAATTGATATTGAACCACTTTATATACCAGTTCATCAATATTTGGAAGAGGGTAAGCATCCAACAGCTTAAATCAGTTGATAGTCCATGAATAATCTACAACCATTCTTTTCTTTTGTTGCTCACTAGTTGTGACTAAAACTTGAGCTCTCCAAGGAGAATTACTGGGTTTAATGACTCCTTCTGAGAGAAGCCTCTAAATTTCTGATGAAATGAATCTTTTATCAGGTTCAAGGTATTTTCTTGACTTAACAGCAACAGGCCTACAATCATCAGTCAGATTTGCAAAAAGAGCTGGAGGAGGTATGATAAAAGTTGCCAACTCACACACATTCAATTGAGGTTTGTCTCCTTCAAATTTCAAGCTGACACTTGTATGTTGATTCATAAAGCTCTGACCCAATATAGCATTCTTTGCATAGATCAGGAGGCACCCACAGCTGAACTCTGTGATAGTTATGGCCTGTCAATACAACATGTACCAAGCAGTAATCATGTATCTTAGTGCTCAAGGATGTAGAAGCCATGGAGACAATGCTAGATGCAGGGTGTATATGGAGATTTAACCATGTAACGAGTGATTCACCTACAAAACTCTCAGAGCTACCTGTGTCCATCAGAGCCTCATCTATCATTCCATTCAATTTAATCTTAAAAATAGCTTTAGAAAGAACACCAGAGGAAGGCACAGTTACAGTAGCCAATGTTGATGATACAATAGCAGCAGATATTCCAGCCTTAGAAGACTTGCACACTTTTGCATAATGTCCCATTTTGCCACACTGATTACAAGTTGCTTCACAAGCTGGACAGTTGATGTGGGGATGTCTTCTATCCCCACAGAAAATGCACATTTGCCCTTTACTGGCAGCGGCTGGAGCATGGCTAACATCTCTGGAAAATTCATAATGACTGTCAGACTCATTCATAGCTGGAGGAGCAGCTGCAGCTGCAGCCACACCAAAAGCCTTCTATGGAGTAAAGTAAGACTCAGAGCCTTTCTGTGCTTCATCTAGAGCTCTAGCTTGATCAAAGGCAGTAGCTAAGTCAAGTGTTCTATTCTCAAGTAGTCTCTGATGAATGACATTAGATAATAATCCACTTATTAAAGCATCCCGGATAGCTTCCTCCTTACATTGTCCAGCACTGATGGCTTTGTAGTTACAATCATCACTTAGTTTTTTCAGGGCCTGTAAATATTCATTTAAAGTTTCCCATTGTTACTGTTGACAAGTGGATAATAAATGTCTAGCACAAACTTCATTCCTAGGTTTTACATATAAATCCTGTAAAGTTGCAATAGCGATTCCATTTCTTAGCATCAGTATTTGAATTTGGATTGGCATCAAATCTTTCAGATCGCAGGAATTTATTCATCCTTCTCCAGTTAAATCAAAGCCAGCATTCAGCATTCTACACAAATACAACTACAAGCATCTGCAAATAAAGTAAACAATGGTAAGAGAAATAGAAATTATAATTATAATTAGAGAGTATACAATGATTAAAAAAAAAGACCTCATTAAAAGAATTTATAACACCACATAAGATCTATTCCCAACTTGTTACCCTACCTTAGTGGAATTTCTTTCCCAATTACTTACTCCATCAGATTTTAGGAGAACTTTCTTTTTTTGTAAGAGTGTGACACCGGGACAGGCAGAAACTGCCCTCATCAATAAAGGCCCGGGCACGAGAAAATACCAAGATGAAGGAAAAGATAAAGGTTAAGTTCAAGGCAGAGATGAGGTAATGTCACACAGAGGAAAACAACAGACAGAAAAAAACAGTCAAAATACAGAGGACCTAGAGATATGGAGGACTAGGCCCTGAGATGACAATAGATCTGCTTTTTGAAGGATGAAATGTCAAAAGAATTAGGAAAGACAAAAGAAGGAAGAGAGTCCCAAAGTCTGGAGGTAGATGGGAAGAAGCAGTTGTGGCATCGACCAATCCACGAGCTACAAGTCTCCACACAGTACCTGTGAGATGAAGCCGCTTGGTAAGTGTTACGTGGCCTTTGCAGTGGGAAAGGGATGCAACTCGCCAACTCATCAGAGCAGCGATGGAAGTAGTAGTGATAGAAAAGAGAAAGGGAAGATACCTTACAGCGAAGAGAGAGAGAATCCAGATTAGAAGTAAGAGAAGGATCATTAATTAGTCTGACTGCCTTAGATTCAACCTATCAAGGAGATAAGTTGTTCCATACTTGAGAAAGATGGGTGAGGAGAATGCTATTAAAAATCGTGAGAAAAGTGGAGGTTTTATTACTCAAACTTAGATGTCCGACATGGCGTGTTCTACCTCAGTAAACACAACAAAAACAAAAGCCCAATGCAAAGCGCACGAATTAATCAGCCCAAAAGTTATACATAAATTTCCTCCCTCCAAGAAAAAACATACAAAACTTATCAAAAATGGATCAGAAAAATATCAACATACAAAAATCCT
>JAXCGZ010002529.1:2500-20000 GCA_037179515.1 Halocaridina rubra
ACGATAGATCTGCTTTTTGAGGGATGAAAGGTCAAAAGAATTAGGATTGACAGAAGGAGGAAGAGAGTTCCAGAGTCTGGAGGTAGATGGGAAGAAGCAGTCGCTGCACCAACCAATCCGCGAGCTACAAATATCCACACAGTACCTGTGAGATGAGGCCGCTTGGCGAGTGTTACGCGGACTCGGCAGTGGAGGAGGGATGCAACTCGCCAACTCATCAGAGCAGCGATGGAAGTAGTAGCGATAGAAAAGAAAAGGGAAGATACCTTACGGCGAATAGAGAGAGAATCCAGGTTAGAAGTAAGAGAAGGATCATTAATGAGTCTGACTGCCTTAGATTCAACCCTATCAAGAAGATAAGTAAAGGAAGAAGCACCCCAGATGTGTGAGCAGTATTCTAAGCAGGGGCGGATAAGACCTTTGTAAATTTTAAGTAACTGCAATGAGGAAAAGTAATAACGAAAACGAAACAAAACCCACAATTTTTGGATGAAGATTTAGAAATTTGGATTATGTGATTCCTCCAAGACAAGTTAGAGGCTATATGGATTCCTAATATATTGATAGAGTTAAGAGGGTAAATTTCATTAGTTTCCAAGACAATAGGGTTATCAGGAGGAGAAGAAGATAAAGAGATAGCCAGAAACTGTGTCTTGGAGGCATTGAATTTAACTAAATTTTGAGTGCCCCATTCAGATACTCTCTGCAAATCGGAGATAAGAGTAGAAGAAAGAGTGATACGAGATTGATTACGAGTAACAGATGAAGGTTGTGAAGAAAAGGCAGAGGAAAAGTGAAGGGTAGAATCATCGGCAAAGGCATGAAGAAGAGAGGAAGATGGGGATTGTAGAAGATCATTGATGAAGAGAAGGAAGAGAGTAGGTGAAAGAACAGAGCCCTGTGGAACACCACTGGAAACAGAGAAAGGGCTAGATGTCGCGCCATCAACAACTACAGATATAGAACGGTCAGTAAGAAAACTGGAAATCAGAGAACAGAAAGAAGGGGTAAAGCCATAGGCAGGGAGTTTGGCCAACAAAGCCTTGTGCCAGACTCTGTCAAAAGCCTTAGAGATATCAAGGGCGATGACAAAGGATTCCCCATAGTTCGTCAGAGAAGATGACCATACATGAGTAAGATAGGACAGGAGATCACCAGTGGATCTTGCCTTACGGAAGCCGTACTGGTGATCGGAGATAATTGAGTTAGATTCAAGGCGTTTCAAGAAGTGAGCATTGAGCAAAGTTTCAAAAACTTTAGCAATAGAGGAGGTTAGAGCAATAGGTCGGTAGTTAGAAGGAATAGAGCGGTCACCCTTCTTAGGAACAGGTTGAACTAGAGCATGCTTCCAAGATGAAGGATAGATACTGGTTGACAGAATGAGGCGAAAAAGACGGCAAAGCACGGGAGCCAGTTCATCTGCAAACTCCTTAAGGAACCTTGCAGGGATACCATCGGGACCAGATGCCTTGTTTGTCTTTAGTGAGCGAAGAACCTTATGAACTTTGCGTGAAGAAAGGATAAGGGAGGGCATAGGGTTAGAGAGGGGAAAAGACTGAGGAACAGGTGCGCTGGAATCGTTGATAGAAGAGTTGGCAGAAAAATGAGAGCCAAAGAGAGTGGCTTTGTCAGTGGGAGAGCAAGCTATAGAACCATCAGAACGAATGAGAGGGGGAAAGCTTGAGTTACAGAAGTTTTTGGAGAGGTTTTTGGCTAAGGACCAGAAGCATTTGTCAGTGGGAGAGGAGTTAAGGTCATCAACTTTCCTTCTTATAAAGGAAGCCTTAGACCTTCGAATCTGAGCTCTACAGCGATTCCTAGCTAGTAATAAAAGCAGAGCGAGTTAAATCGGAAGGAGAGGCTTGGTAAGATCGGTGAGCCTGATTCCTAGCCTGGATAGCCATGGAGCAGGCACGGTCAAACCAAGGTTTAGGGGGAGAGAAAGTTTTTGTAGAAGAGGGGATGTACGCCTCCATTCCCGCAGTCATGATCTCGGCAACTTTTACAGCTACCCGATCAGGGTTGCGGGACCGAAAGCAGTAGTCATCCCATGGAGAAGTCAAAGAGAAAGTTACGCAAATTTTCATATTGGGTTCGCTCGAAGTGCCAAAGGCGGCGTTGAGTAGGAGGGATTGGTGGTGGGTGAGCGAAAATGGAAGAGACAGAGATCATGGAGTGGTCAGATTTACCAAGAGGGGAAAGCACAGAATAAGAGTAGTTTGAAGGGTTAGAGGTAAAAAATAGGTCAAGAGTGTTTGCAGCATGTTCGTGACGATCAGGAACGCGAGTAGGATGTTTGATAATTTGCTCCAGATCGTGAGTAATAGAGAAAGCAAGAGCCTCGCTTCCTCCCACATCAGTCGTGAGAAGAATGAAGCCACTCACTGTGGTGTACATTGAAGTCTCCAATGTAGAGAACTTCGGCATGTGGGTGAGAAGATAGCAAGGACTCATGGCACGAGGAGAGATATTCAAAGAAAGACACAAACTCGGTGGAGTTTGGAGAACAGTAGCAGAAGCAAAGGATGATAGTGGTAGTGGAGAGATAGACTTTTAGCCAGAGAACATTAAAGTCAGGAGATTCAAGGTCCATGAGCCTCACAGTAGGAGTGTTAATGTTGCAGTAAGCACAGACCCCACCTTTGGAACGAAAACGAGTATACAGATTATAGTGGGAGATTTGGAAAGGGTCAGTGGAAGCATGTATAGACAACTGGGTTTCAGAGAGGAGGAGGAGGTTAGGGAGGAAAGTGCCCGAGTGCTGTTCCACAGACGAAAGATTAGAGTTCAGCCCACGAATGTTTGAATAGTGGAGTGAGTAGCATACCTATAGGTGCAGTATATATATATATATATATATATATATATATATATATATATATATATATATATATATATATATATATATATATATATATATATATATATATATATATATATATATATATATATATATATATATATATATATATATATATATATATATATATATATATATATATATATATATATATATATATATATATATATATATATATATATATATATATATATATATATATATATATATATATATATATATATATATATATATATATATATATATATATATATATATATATATATATATATATATATATATATATATATATATATATATATATATATATATATATATATATATATATATATATATATATATATATATATATATATATATATATATATATATATATATATATATATATATATATATATATATATATATATATATATATATATATATATATATATATATATATATATATATATATATATATATATATATATATATATATATATATATATATATATATATATATATATATATATATATATATATATATATATATATATATATATATATATATATATATATATATATATATATATATATATATATATATATATATATATATATATATATATATATATATATATATATATATATATATATATATATATATATATATATATATATATATATATATATATATATATATATATATATATATATATATATATATATATATATATATATATATATATATATATATATATATATATATATATATATATATATATATATATATATATATATATATATATATATATATATATATATATATATATATATATATATATATATATATATATATATATATATATATATATATATATATATATATATATATATATATATATATATATATATATATATATATATATATATATATATATATATATATATATATATATATATATATATATATATATATATATATATATATATATATATATATATATATATATATATATATATATATATATATATATATATATATATATATATATATATATATATATATATATATATATATATATATATATATATATATATATATATATATATATATATATATATATATATATATATATATATATATATATATATATATATATATATATATATATATATATATATATATATATATATATATATATATATATATATATATATATATATATATATATATATATATATATATATATATATATATATATATATATATATATATATATATATATATATATATATATATATATATATATATATATATATATATATATATATATATATATATATATATATATATATATATATATATATATATATATATATATATATATATATATATATATATATATATATATATATATATATATATATATATATATATATATATATATATATATATATATATATATATATATATATATATATATATATATATATATATATATATATATATATATATATATATATATATATATATATATATATATATATATATATATATATATATATATATATATATATATATATATATATATATATATATATATATATATATATATATATATATATATATATATATATATATATATATATATATATATATATATATATATATATATATATATATATATATATATATATATATATATATATATATATATATATATATATATATATATATATATATATATATATATATATATATATATATATATATATATATATATATATATATATATATATATATATATATATATATATATATATATATATATATATATATATATATATATATATATATATATATATATATATATATATATATATATATATATATATATATATATATATATATATATATATATATATATATATATATATATATATATATATATATATATATATATATATATATATATATATATATATATATATATATATATATATATATATATATATATATATATATATATATATATATATATATATATATATATATATATATATATATATATATATATATATATATATATATATATATATATATATATATATATATATATATATATATATATATATATATATATATATATATATATATATATATATATATATATATATATATATATATATATATATATATATATATATATATATATATATATATATATATATATATATATATATATATATATATATATATATATATATATATATATATATATATATATATATATATATATATATATATATATATATATATATATATATATATATATATATATATATATATATATATATATATATATATATATATATATATATATATATATATATATATATATATATATATATATATATATATATATATATATATATATATATATATATATATATATATATATATATATATATATATATATATATATATATATATATATATATATATATATATATATATATATATATATATATATATATATATATATATATATATATATATATATATATATATATATATATATATATATATATATATATATATATATATATATATATATATATATATATATATATATATATATATATATATATATATATATATATATATATATATATATATATATATATATATATATATATATATATATATATATATATATATATATATATATATATATATATATATATATATATATATATATATATATATATATATATATATATATATATATATATATATATATATATATATATATATATATATATATATATATATATATATATATATATATATATATATATATATATATATATATATATATATATATATATATATATATATATATATATATATATATATATATATATATATATATATATATATATATATATATATATATATATATATATATATATATATATATATATATATATATATATATATATATATATATATATATATATATATATATATATATATATATATATATATATATATATATATATATATATATATATATATATATATATATATATATATATATATATATATATATATATATATATATATATATATATATATATATATATATATATATATATATATATATATATATATATATATATATATATATATATATATATATATATATATATATATATATATATATATATATATATATATATATATATATATATATATATATATATATATATATATATATATATATATATATATATATATATATATATATATATATATATATATATATATATATATATATATATATATATATATATATATATATATATATATATATATATATATATATATATATATATATATATATATATATATATATATATATATATATATATATATATATATATATATATATATATATATATATATATATATATATATATATATATATATATATATATATATATATATATATATATATATATATATATATATATATATATATATATATATATATATATATATATATATATATATATATATATATATATATATATATATATATATATATATATATATATATATATATATATATATATATATATATATATATATATATATATATATATATATATATATATATATATATATATATATATATATATATATATATATATATATATATATATATATATATATATATATATATATATATATATATATATATATATATATATATATATATATATATATATATATATATATATATATATATATATATATATATATATATATATATATATATATATATATATATATATATATATATATATATATATATATATATATATATATAATTTATTTTCCTTTGATGGCAATTTTTACAAGCAAAAATTTGGATGTAGAATGGAAGCCCCTTGTCCCCCCTTCTGTCCAACTTGTATATGAAGTTCTTTTGGACAGAGATTCTAGTCATCATTAAGCCCAAAGAAATGATATGGTTGCGATATGCAGATGATATATTTTCATATTGGGACTCCCGTTTGCCAGAATTTGACACAATTTTTTACTAAACTTAATGATTTAGTCCCTAGCATCAAGTTTAAAACCCAATGTGAATCGGATGGCAATCTACCATTTTTGGATGTCTTAGTTATGAGAGAACCCAACAAATACTAATTTACTATATATAGGAAGAAAACTTTCTCTGTCTCTTATATACACTTTCTCCGTTATCATGCTTTGTCTGTAAAAACAGGTGTTGCATGCAATCTTTTCCTAAGAGGTCTTAGAGTGTGTTCCACTCATTATTTGAAATACGAATTCATTATTAATCCGCCAACAATTAGAAAGTCTCATGTATCCCGCGTATGTAATCGAAAAAGCAATTAACAAAGCAAACAAAATATTTTATAATGGGCCGACAGAACAGTCAAAAATAAACTTTACTAATACAATTAAAATACCCAATTTAGAGAATATTAAAATTCTTAGTAATCACTTAGGCAGAAGTAATCCTTTTATATTTAGTTATCAAATAACAATTGGTTCTTCACTTATAAACGTATATCAGAATAAAAAAGCTTTAGAAGCAGGACTTTATAAAATTGATTGCTGTTCCTGCAATAAATCTTACATAGGTCCAAGTGGTCGTTCGCTTGGCCAGAAAATTTCTGAGTATAAAGGAGCAGTGCGATATGGTGTTGAAAGTTCTGCTTTATTTGCGCATATGCGAGATACTGGTCACCATATTAATTGGGGTGAGCCCTCTTTGCTATATAAGAGTAATTGCCAATATAGGAGAAAGATACTTGAAGCAGCCATTTTAGAAAAATAAGAATCTTTAAATTTATCAAATGGACAGTGGAGATCTGACGTTGTGGTTGAAGCAATATTAAAAGACCTCATTAAGAAGATTATGCCAAGTGACCGTCCACCTGACCTGAGGTTTGAAGATAATCCCACCGTGGATCCTCCTGGCAATCGTAGATAGCATCTCTCCCCACCTTTATCCAGAGCTTTGTATATATCAATTCATTTGTACCTGAAGAGGACTGGAGTCCGGACGTAATATATAGTATATCTTCGCTTCTTTTTGTGTTTTATTTATGTTTTTTATGCTTCATATATATATATATATATATATATATATATATATATATATATATATATATATATATATATATATATATATATATATATATATATATATATATATATATATATATATATATATATATATATATATATATATATATATATATATATATATATATATATATATATATATGTTATTTATGCTTATATATATATATATATATATATATATATATATATATATATATATATATATATATATATATATATATATATATATATATATATATATATATATATATATATATATATATATATATATATGTATATATATATATATATATATATATATATATATATATATATATATATATATATATATATATATATATATATATATATATATATATATATATATATATATATATATATATACATATATATATATATATATATATATATATATATATATATATATATATATATATATATATATATATATATATATATATATATATATATATATATATATATATATATATATATATATATATATATATATATATATATATATATATATATATATATATATATATATATATATATATATATATATATATATATATATATATATATATATATATATATATATATATATATATATATATATATATATATATATATATATATATATATATATATATATATATATATATATATATATATATATATATATATATATATATATATATATATATATATATATATATATATATATATATATATATATATATATATATATATATATATATATATATATATATATATATATATATATATATATATATATATATATATATATATATATATATATATATATATATATATATATATATATATATATATATATATATATATATATATATATATATATATATATATATATATATATATATATATATATATATATATATATATATATATATATATATATATATATATATATATATATATATATATATATATATATATATATATATATATATATATATATATATATATATATATATATATATATATATATATATATATATATATATATATATATATATATATATATATATATATATATATATATATATATATATATATATATATATATATATATATATATATATATATATATATATATATATATATATATATATATATATATATATATATATATATATATATATATATATATATATATATATATATATATATATATATATATATATATATATATATATATATATATATATATATATATATATATATATATATATATATATATATATATATATATATATATATATATATATATATATATATATATATATATATATATATATATATATATATATATATATATATATATATATATATATATATATATATATATATATATATATATATATATATATATATATATATATATATATATATATATATATATATATATATATATATATATATATATATATATATATATATATATATATATATATATATATATATATATATATATATATATATATATATATATATATATATATATATATATATATATATATATATATATATATATATATATATATATATATATATATATATATATATATATATATATATATATATATATATATATATATATATATATATATATATATATATATATATATATATATATATATATATATATATATATATATATATATATATATATATATATATATATATATATATATATATATATATATATATATATATATATATATATATATATATATATATATATATATATATATATATATATATATATATATATATATATATATATATATATATATATATATATATATATATATATATATATATATATATATATATATATATACTATATATATATATATATATATATATATATATATATATATATATATATATATATATATATATATATATATATATATATATATATATATATATATATATATATATATATATATATATATATATATATATATATATATATATATATATATATATATATATATATATATATATATATATATAAGCACATTACATATGTGAAAACAAAAATTATTCATATATATATATGTATATATATATATATATATATATATATATATATATATATATATATATATATATATATATATATATATATATATATATATATATATATATATATAAATATATATATATGCTAATATATATACACTTATATATATATATATATATATATATATATATATATATATATATATATATATATATATATATATATATATATATATATATATATATATGCTAATATATATACACTTATATATATATATATATATATATATATATATATATATATATATATATATATATATATATATATATATATATATATATATATATATATATATATATATATATATATATATATATATATATATATATATATATATATATATATATATATATATATATATATATATATATATATATATATATATATATATATATATATATATATATATATATATATATATATATATATATATATATATATATATATATATATATATATATATATATATATATATATATATATATATATACATACATATATATATATATATATATATATATATATATATATATATATATATATATATATATATATATATATATATATATATATATATATATATATATGTGTGTGTGTGTGTGTGTTATGTGTATGTGTATTTTTGAGGCAAATCTGCTTTCAGTCTTTCACTTGCAGATTCTTTGAGTTCCTTTCTTTCTACTGAATATGCTTTATATACTGATGTATTAAAGCTCATTAACGATTTACCTGACCACTCCAGTATAATGTGAAGTACTTGGAGTTTTCACTTTTACTTTTATAGATTCATATTTTCACAATATCTAAAACACATTTAAATATGTATTTTCTCTCTCCTTTAATAATTCCTCCAATTACTTTTTTCTAGTCTGGCCCTAGGTGTCGTATTCTGACTCCCTGCTAACTTTCGGCTATGTAGGTTTTTAATCAGCTCTAAGTCATTTCACACTTACCCTAAGTCTTGCCATTACATGCCGCTTCCTATTAATTCCTTTCTGCTAAACTATCAAAGCTCTTCTAGAAAATAATAGTATATAATCTCTCAGCCCCTTTCTTTCATACCTAGTTATAAAGCTTCTCTATAAATCTGCAAACTATGTTAGTTATGTGAAGTGACTTATAGTTGAGATCTGTGTTTCTCTCTCTTTTCTTCAGTCAGGCAAAATGTTCGCATGTTTTCAACTACTTGGTGTATTTCCAGACTCCAAATGAATATTCAAATTGGATGCAGAATGCTACAAATAATAGCACAGTATATTCCCTTAGTACATAGGAGGCTCTTCGGCAATATAAGCTAGTGATGCCATTAAAGACTAATAATTTACTGCATTTGAGACGGAAATGCGCTGTAATCCTTTGTTCTCTGCTCTCTTATATTGGCTGCAGTTGTGAAGGAGAAGTATTGCATATTCTTTCCTATAAATATTGACTTAAACATATCAATTTCTTACAGAGTTCCTCACCGGTCTCAGTGAGGCTAGAGTACTTTGCTCTTTATATGTGAATTTCTCTCTGAGAAGTATGTTGAAGAGATTTGACCTTTTGTTAGCCACTTTCGTACTGTCATTTCTAAACACCTTCTGTGTCTATTTCCCTACACAGAGGTACTCATCTTGTGCTCTTTTACATCATTTTCCTACCTAACATTCATATTTTCTTCAAATTGCTGTTTCAGCACTTTTCTTTCCCAACCTATGCACAGTTCCATTCATTAGTGAACCATTTCTCTTTGGCATTAGTAATTTCTACCTGTAGATGGTATATTGTAAGATCTACGCATATCCCTCATAAAATTCATATAAATTTATTGAAAATGCTGTTATGAATAGTCCTGGTCGATACTCATCAAGTGATCATTCATCCTCTTGTAGCTAGTCTTTGGAAGTTTCTGCCAAATTCTATCTGGCCGCCCCCTCCCACCACATTCGTGCAGAATATCGCCAATGATATATGCCATCAATATCATAAATAGTCACGTTTTCCATCATTTGACTCACACCATGGTCGGGGTTTAAATATTGAGAGGACGTGTACGCATCGAGCTCTTGATAAGTTTGCTTTTATCAAGTGACAGAGATTAAATGAAAGGATATTCAAATATGAAACCTAAAACTTAAGTGAGAGTGATGATTGCGACTTCATTGCTTAAAAAGAAACAAAAATAAATAACCATAGTCTTAATGCCTTTCATTAACCGTTGAGAGCGTCACTCCCCGTGTAGCTGTTTTTAACGACATCCTCTCAGGCCCGACCTAAAAGGAACCTTCTCTGGAGAACCTGTTATTCCACTCATACTACAGTTCCCCTCCCAGTCACCTTAAAATGTCCTAATCCGAGAAACTGAATCTCTATGACCTATTGTATGTAGATATTTATAAGTTTCATGAAGTGCTCACTTCATCAGTGGATACAATTTTCTACTATTCATTCATGACTTTAATAGAAAATTGGAAAAAAATATGAAAAGACTGTAAAAAACGATTCAGCATTTGCTCTCAGAGGTAGTGGAACACTTTCCTCAACACAGTGGAATGCTTATCATTAAGAGGCATGTAAAAAATGAAATTATTTCAATTGTAATCACTCTCAACTCAAATGTCTTGAATAACTCATCAATGGAGAACTTTAATAAACTTTTTCAATCTCAAATTTTGAGTAAAAACTCTCGGAATTTGATAAAGCACTAAATCCAGCAGACGCATATCGAGTGATTGAAAGTCTTGCAGATAAGGTGACAATTCTGGAAGCAGATGCTGAATAGGTGAAAGCCATGCAGCACAAGGTGGAAATGCTTGAAGCAGACATTGCCCTACTTTAAAGGGATAGCTCTAGGTTGAAACAATTAACTGAAAGATCTTCACATCCTAATTTAGTGCAGTCACCTAACAACGACTACCTCTCTTCTATCAACACTTTTCATATTACGCCCGCTAGGTTTTCTGTCTACTCACAATTCCTTCAGTGTATTGTAAGATGAGTTAGACAGTGCTAGTGTGGATGAGGATAACCCGGATAACAGTGATAGTCAATAAGACAACCAGAATATACCATCCAGCACGAATAATCGAGTCAATAATTGGTTGTAAAACAGCGAAGAAAAAATACCGTCCTTCACAACTACTCCTAACACACAACAATAGTCACTAATCAGTACAACCTGATTACATCATCCAGCACAAATAACCAACCCAGTAATAGGGTGTAAAGCAACGAAGAATATATAGCGCCCTTCATAACTACTCCTAACAACACAATAATAGTCACTAATCCAAACAGACCACCAAAGTCCTCCAGTCCACAGCCACCATTACCTAATAATGCAAATGCAAGGAATACAGCTCAAATATACATTCATGTACCTGTAAACTCCTCCGAGAAAGAGGTACGTGATATTTTAACAAATCTAGTCATTCCCTTTGAGAGAGAGCTGTCTCGCACACCAAGATGGACCTCCTTTGCAGTAACGGATTCAAAAGGATTTGAATACGTGGTATACAAACAGAAGTACTGGCCTACAGGCATGTTAGCTCAGCCATTTCGCGGGGGAAACCAGTAGAAGTAACCTGGATTATCTGCAATATATCCCAAACAATAGCCATACCGGAATAAACAGCAAAAGGCTTACGAAAAAAATCCCCTATCAGCGAAAATATAGGAGATATTATTAAATCTTCTCATATAAACATCCGCGCAGGAAAATCTTCTCTTAGGAAAATGTCTCTTATGATCCCAGACTCACCTAGGCACACAAACCTTGGGGATTCCCTACCATGCCATGCCACATACTCAAGTCAGAGTTTTCAATCCAATGCCTGGTACAGATACCAGGATTCGTGGGCTAACCCCAGAACATACTACGACCATGAATACCCAGCTGTGTCACATAATCAACAAAACCCACTGACAAACCCAAGAATAATATACAGCTATGACTACGGATATCTCCTTGAATGCATAATTAGTGCATGTCCCTTCTTGCTTATTTTTGGGAAATAATGATGCTAATGAATAGCTATAACATAGATATCCTCTGTGTATGTGAAACTACGCTTTATCCCACAGCTGAAAATAAGATGTGAATATCCCAGAGATAAAAATATTTCATCATTCTATAGGTGTGAGGGAGGGTCCTATATTTATGTTAGAAATTATTTCAATGCATCAGAGATAAACAAAGGTCTAAAAGCAACTGACGAGCTAGAAGATATTTAGATCTCTGGGCAGTATCAGAAACTTCCGTTCTTCATTATTGGTTGTGGTTATCATATCCAAATATAACCTTCCAATTCATTCAATTATCTGCGTGCACCACAATCCCAAATTCATGCTTGGTTACTTTAATGATGACTTGCTCTCGGCAGATAATAAAATGAATAGGGTGATCAACACTATGAAGTTAACACAAATAGTGACAAAATCGACCCGAATAACCCCAAATTCTAGGAATCTGATAGATCTGATATTAACTAATAAAGTGGAATGGATACCCTATTGAGACGTAGTTCTCTGCCCAATTGCAGATCATGAGCTCAATATTGCTATGCTAAACATGAACAAGCCAAAAAAGAAGCATCTTTTCAAGACATTCCGGTGCCTTAAAAAATACTACTCTGATATCTTTTGCGAAGTATTAATCAACAACAGAAATATACTGAACGGCATCCTAATCACAGATAATGTTGATTTCCGACTAAGTGTCATCTGCATACTCTACAACTAAACAGTCAGGGATGAGGTAGATAGATCATTTACGTAAATGGAGAAGAGGATGGAACCAAGGTATGATCACTGGGTGACATAAAATGATGCATTATTTGGTGTAGAGATAAAGATGTTAAGATGGATTGACTGTCAGCGCGTAAATAAATACTCTCCTAAACCAGGTCAGATCAATATTTAGGTTACTACATTTATTTAAAAGAATGTTATGGTTTACTGTCAATCTAATAATACAAGCAGGGATATTTTTTCTTGTCTATAATATTGTAAATTTGGATGGTAACTTTGAGCAATGCATCTTCCGTAAAGAGTTTTGGTCTGAAATCATGCTAGTTTTTTATAATAGTCTCTTTATCCCTTGAAATGACATTAACTGGTTAGCAGCAATTTTACCAAATATTTTAGAGCAAATGGGTAGCAGGGAAATGAGACGATAGTTCGTCACATCAACCCTATCCCCCTTTATATGAAGAGGAATTAAATATTATTTTTTTTCCAAACATCAGGAAATCTAGTAACAATTAAGGTGTTTACAATTATTGTGATATAAAATACAATCAGCGGTCGACCATCTATTACGATATACCATCTGCACCACAAGAACCAGAGTTTCTTAGGCTTTTTAAGGTAAGAATTATGGTAGCACAATAAACAGGACTGATCTGGAAGTAATATCTGATGCTCATATTTAAACAAGTGATTCAAGTAATTACTGTTCACTGAGTTGATAATTTCTTGCGTCTTCTCATATGTATATTTGCCCACTTTAGCAAAATAGTTATAACAATTCTCCGTTTTGTCTTTCAACTCAATAATATTTTCCTAACCGTCCGAGGTAGTCTTTCCATTATGTATCATACTTCTTATTTCTTTCCATGTTGCTGCTGTATCATGTTTTGTCATTTAATGGCTGTTTATGGAAATATTTTTTACTTATAAAAATAACGAATCTGACACGTGTTTTTTCTGCTGAATAACAATCACGGAAAGCCATATTACATCTATCCATTTGTAGCTCTTTTGCATTTAATTTCTGATGTGCACCGCCTTTTTAATGTCACTAGATATCCAAGGGGCTGAGGGGCAGGTTATTTTTCTAGTTACAATGTGCGTGCAATTACCTAGGCATTTATGAAATACTTTTGCTAGAATTTCAGTCGGAAATCAACATTATCTGTGATTAGGATGCCGTTCAGTATATTTCTGTTGTTGATTAATACTTCGCAAAAGATATCAGAATAGTATTTTTTAAGGCACCGGAATGTCTTGAAAAGATGCTTCTTTTTTGGCTTGTTCATGTTTAGCATAGCAATATTGAGCTCATGATCTGCAATTGGGCAGAGAACTACGTCTATTTAGGGTATCCATTCCACTTTATTAGTTAATATCAGATCTATCAGATTCCTAGAATTTGGGGTTATTCGGGTCGATTTTGTCACTATTTGTGTTAACTTCATAGTGTTGATCACCCTATTCATTTTATTATCTGCCGAGAGCAAGTCATCATTAAAGTAACCAAGCATGAATTTGGGATTGTGGTGCACGCAGATAATTGAATGAATTGGAAGGTTATATTTGGATATGATAACCACAACCAATAATGAAGAACGGAAGTTTCTGATACTGCCCAGAGATCTAAATATCTTCTAGCTCGTCAGTTGCTTTTAGACCTTTGTTTATCTCTGATGCATTGAAATAATTTCTAACATAAATATAGGACCCTCCCTCACACCTATAGAATGATGAAATATTTTTATCTCTGGGATATTCACATCTTATTTTCAGCTGTGGGATAAAGCGTAGTTTCACATACACAGAGGATATCTATGTTATAGCTATTCATTAGCATCATTATTTCCCAAAAATAAGCAAGAAGGGACATGCACTAATTATGCATTCAAGGAGATATCCGTAGTCATAGCTGTATATTATTCTTGGGTTTGTCAGTGGGTTTTGTTGATTATGTGACACAGCTGGGTATTCATGGTCGTAGTATGTTCTGGGGTTAGCCCACGAATCCTGGTATCTGTACCAGGCATTGGATTGAAAACTCTGACTTGAGTATGTGGCATGGCATGGTAGGGAATCCCCAAGGTTTGTGTGCCTAGGTGAGTCTGGGATCATAAGAGACATTTTCCTAAGAGAAGATTTTCCTGCGCGGATGTTTATAAGAGAAGATTTAATAATATCTCCTATATTTTCGCTGATAGGGGATTTTTTTCGTAAGCCTTTTGCTGTTTATTCCGGTATGGCTATTGTTTGGGATATATTGCAGATAATCCAGGTTACTTCTACTGGTTTCCCCCGCGAAATGGCTGAGCTAACATGCCTGTAGGCCAATACTTCTGTTTGTATACCACGTATTCAAATCCTTTTGAATCCGTTACTGCAAAGGAGGTCCATCTTGGTGTGCGAGACAGCTCTCTCTCAAAGGGAATGACTAGATTTGTTAAAATATCACGTACCTCTTTCTCAGAGGAGTTTACAGGTACATGAATGTATATTTGAGCTGTATTCCTTGCATTTGCATTATTAGGTAATGGTGGCTGTGGACTGGAGGACTTTGGTGGTCTGTTTGGATTAGTGACTATTATTGTGTTGTTATGAGTAG
>JAXCGZ010002529.1:30000-42500 GCA_037179515.1 Halocaridina rubra
AAATGTTGGTTGAGGTAAATGCCCATAAAGTTATGAGGGCTGATGAAAAAGTGTGCTAAACCATTATCTATGGGGTTAAGCATCATATTTGAAAAGCAGCTGGAATCTGGGGAGATTCTAACATGCCGGAAACAAGTAAATGTGATATGTGTCTTCTAAAAGGTAGGGAGAGACACAGCTCTAAACTATAGGCCTGTTTGCAGTCATGGAGAATCTACTAAGCAAATACATCTATCTTGACTTTGAGGCCTTCAACTCTTTGTCATTGAGACAACATGGCTTCAGAGAAGGGATATCTACAGTAACAGCATGAAGTAAGCCAGATTTTTTAAGAATGAGCAGGCTGGGGAGTTTAATTTTATTATATTTTCAGGATGCATTTGATACCGTACCACATAAGAGATTTAATAAGAAGTTGCGAGTAACGGCAAGAATTGGTGAAAATGTTTTGGATTGGATGCAAGCTTACTGAGAACGAAGGGAACAGAGGGTCAGAGTAAGATATTCAGTGTCGAACTGAAGAAAGGTTTTTCATTGCTTGTATATATAAATGACCTACCAGATGCTATAAATCTATTCTATCTACCTTCGTTGTCTCTCCCAATTGGGGGGTAGCCGACATAAAAAAAGAAACAATAAGGGAATTGCTTTGCTCTATGGGAAATGACGAGGGAGCTAGCGACCGTTCAGATGGCACTGCTGTAGTGCCACAGCCCATCCTCCCGGCTGTTGGACAATCTCCATCGTTTCATGAATGCCAACTCCCCTACTGCCCCTACCACAGGGCTACCTCTGTAAGATGCAGCCCCGTGGTAACAGCAGATGCCCATCAGAGATGCGTTACAATCGCTCGCCGCTCATTCCTATTCCTAGTACGTTCACTTGCTTCCCTCACATCCATCCTCCTATCATTCAAGGCTCTCCTTACTCCATCCATCCACCCAAACC
Source organism: Halocaridina rubra (assembly GCA_037179515.1). Lineage (NCBI taxonomy): Eukaryota > Metazoa > Arthropoda > Malacostraca > Decapoda > Atyidae > Halocaridina > Halocaridina rubra. Next base: position 30,949 of record JAXCGZ010002529.1, read on the forward strand.
TAGGCCTTCCTCTAGCATTTCTCCCATCAACTCTTGCATTCATCACCTTTTTCAGCAGTCTTTCATCCTCCATCTTTTCCACATGGCCAAACCATCTCAGAACATTCATATCTACTCTGCCTGCAAATTAACTCCTCACACCCGTTCTTGCTCTCACCACTTCATTCCTAACCCTATCCAACTGAGATACACCAATCATACTCCTCAAGCATTTCATCTCATACACATTTAGTTTACGTCTCTTACTTACTTTCATACCCCATAACTCTGATCCATACATCACAGGTGGCAAAACCACTTTCTCATACAAAACTTTCTTAACAATCATTCCCAACCCTCTATTCTTCATCACTCCTTTCAATGCACCCAACACTTTACATCCTTCATTCACTCTGTGATACACATCTGCTTCCACTCCACCATTTGCAGCCAAAAACCGAGCCTAAATACTTAAACTGATCAACTTCCTTAAGTGTCTCTCCATTCAACATAACATCCAATCCAGGACCATCCTAATTTCTTGTACACATCATAACCTTACTCTTTCCCTCAGTCACTCACAACTTCCTTCTCTCACAAACCATTCCAAATTCTGACACTAACTGACACAGCTTCTCCTCTGAACCTGCCACCAACACAGTATCATCTGCATAGCAACTGATTCAGCTCCCACTCGTTATCATTCCTATCTATCATTCTCAAACCTCGACCATGCACTCGCTCATTCACCTCTCTTACGACTCCATCAATATACAAATTGAACATCCATGGTGACATCACACATGCCCTTTTCATTCCCATACTCACTGGAAACCACTCACTCACTTCATACCCTACCTTAACACAAGCTCTACTGCCCTCATACAACTCTCCATTGCATGCAACAGTTTACCATTAATTCCATATAACATCAAAACATTCACCACTGCCTCTCTATCAACTCTATCATACGCTTTCTCCAGATCCAAAAATGCAAAATACACATCTTTACTCTTTGCTAAACATTTCTCACATAACTGCCTAACTATAAAAATCTGATCTATACAACCTCTACCTCTATAAAACCCTTCTGCACTTCCGCTATCACATTGTCTGTCTTATCACTAACCCTATTAATCAGTATGCTACCATACACTTTCCTACCACACTAAACAAACTTATACCCCGAAAATTACTGCATTCGTACACATCTCCCTTACCTTTGTATAGGGGCGCTATTCAAGCAATCATCCATTCCACTGGCATCATTGACAACATAAAGCATTTATTAAACACTCTCACTAACCATTCCAATGCAATCACACCCCCTTCTTTCAACATCTCTGCTCTCACACCTTCCATTCCAGGTGCTTTATCTGCTTTCGCTTCATACAATGTCCTTTTCAACTCCTCTCTTGTAATCTTTCTTTCATTTTCATCTCCCATAACTGGCAATTAAACACCACCTACGGCCACTATAGCTGCCAATCTATCTTCCTCAACATTCAGCAAGCACTCAAAATATTGTACCCATCTTTTCCTTGCATCGTTCCCTCTTAACATCTGCCCATTAACATCTTTCACTGTCTCTTCCATCCTCGATCCACCCTTCCTTACTCTCTTCACTTTTTTCCAAAACTTCTTTTTATTCTCCTCATATGACCTACTAAACCCCGGTCTCCTCCTAACATTTGCCAACATCTTCTCTTCCTTTACCTTCTGCTTGGTATCCACATTTTTCTCCCTATATCTTTCATACTTTTCCCTACTGTTACACTGCAGCCATTCCTCAAAAGACCTCTTTTTCCCATCCACCTTCATTTTCACCCCTTCATTCCACCACTCGCTGCCCCTCCTCATGCCACCTCCAACAAACCTCTTCCCACACACATCACTTGCATGTCCCACAACACCCTCTTTCATCAACCTCCATTCCTCCTCTAACTCCCCAACTTCTCTTTCTTTCACCCTGTCATATGCCACTTTCAACCTGTCCTGATTTTCCTGTCTCTTCTCTGGCTTTTTTAACTCTTCCTCTTTCATCATTTCCCTTCTACATTCCCCCACTCTATTTCCCCACTCTTTTGCTACTACCACTTTTGCTTCAACCAAAAAATGATCAGATATCCCAGCAGCCACACCCCTAAATGCATGCACATCTTTCACTCTAACATCATGCTCTTTGCTACCAACACATAATCCATCAATGCTCTTTCTTTCACTCTTCCATTTGCCACTCTCATCCATGTATACTTATTTATTAACATCTTGAAAAAACTATTACCTATTACCAATTCTTGCTCCACACACACACATCTAACAGTCTCTTGCCACTCCCATTCCCACCTGGTACCCCATACTTTCCTACAACACATTCTACCTCTCCATCACCCACTCTGGCATTCAAGTCACCCAACACAACTACATAGTTCCTTCTACTCAGACCATCCACACACCTAGTTAACTCATTCCAGAATTCATCCCGCTCTTCCTCACTTCTCTCACATCCTGGCTCATACACACTAACAAAAGCCCAACATTCCCTACCTATCCAAACTCTCACCCACATTTGCCTAGATGACACTTCTTTCCATTCCACTACCTTATTTACCATCCATTCATCCAGCAATAATGCCACGCCTTCTCTCGCTCTCCCCTTTTCATCCCCAGACACCCTACCTGTCACCTCACCAAATGCCACTTCTCCTTTTCCATTCATCTTCGTCTCACACATGCCAATACATCCATCCTCCTCCTACCAAACATATATCCAGTCTCACATCTGTTGCTCTCTATCGTACTACAACCACGCACATTTAGACACACCAAAACTAGAGTTTGGGGAGAAGTTATTCTCCCTTCTACTCCCCCTTCTTCCTTGACGTCTCATGGGATGTTAATACAAGGGGGGGTAATCCCAGTCCCCTCACCCAGTCCACTTTTAGTCGCCTCTTACGACACGCAGGGAGTACTTTTGGGCTATTCTTTGATGTTGTGGTAATTGTAAAAGATAACAACAATGGTAGAGAACTTTAGAAGTCCTAATTTGTCTATATGAGTAATATAAAGGTATCTATTGAAATACATTGCTTAAAATGTATTGTATTGAAAATGAGTGCGAGTACAAAAAAGTCCAAGTTTGTATATTCAGCAGCAGGTGCAACACTCTAAGAGGCAGAGAACGAAATATGTAATCTCAGTTAAGGGGACTGGCTGGGGAAGTTAGACTTACCATCACTTGAAGCTTAAAGAAAGAGGGGGATTTGGTGATGGTTTTAAATTTCTTTCATGGTTTTGACAGTGTGAACAAGAAGCGATATTTTGACATCGAGGACTCTAGAACTAGGGGTCATAGTTTGAAACTTCATAAAAGAGCTTCTATGCAGGATGTAATGAGGTAATCTTTTAGTGTTAGAAGGCTGATTATTGTGATATGCTAAGGAAAGGTGTAGGTCATGCTAACTACATTCACTGTTATAAGGACAAATATGATAAGGATCATTAAGTATAAAATATGGAATTAATAAGAAACAGGAAGTTATGAGCATAGGAGATAGGGATGAATATCGGTATTAGTATAGCGGTATTATACCGGTATCAAATGAAACATATCAGTATCATAGCCGAAGAGACAATACCGGTATTGGGAGTGGGCTCATGTGTACATTTTTCAGAGAGGAATAGCCCACTAGGAAAGTCCTTAAAAGAGAACGTGATTAAATACTATTCCTTAAGAAGACAGTCAGAGATTGTAGCCTTGATTAAATACCTTCATGACTTCAAAAACTCAAAATGATGAGCTTTTTCCGCTTCCTTCTAAAATTTTACTCAAGAAAACTTCAGAGATAGACTTTGAAATGTCTTTCTCCAAAAACAGTGTACAGTTGGATTAGCACGAAAAAAGAAAGTGTAAGCCAACAAGAAACTGGTTTCTCTAACGATGCAGTGGGAATAAAAGCTGGAAAAGGGGGAAATGATGACCCATTACTTACAGAATTTTTGGAAGAAATAGAAGAGTTCGAGACAATTCTACAGAGAAAGGAACCTTCAGCACATGTAGATGTCAACATGGAATTTAAGAGCTTTGCAGTATCGTTAAAAATAACAGAAAACCTAGACAAGCTCTATAGTTCATTACTTTCAGTCAAGCCTACAAGTGTAGAATCTGAGAGGGCTTTCTCAGCATCGAGGTTGCACCTCACGAAACTGAGACCAAATCTTTCAGAAAATTATCTGAATAGCCTTTGTTTTCTCAAGTCTGTATTCCAAAATGAAAAATAATCTGATTGATTTTTTTTATTAAAAGACTGTTATTTTTTTGTATTAGGGAAGTACTGATTTTTTTTTGGTTAATATATATATATTTTTTTATTTTCATTACTGATTATTGCATTGAACTAGGAAATTCATATTTTCCTACCTTTTTTAGTTTGAATAAAGTTTTCATTAAAAATATGTTGTCATGCACTGGAAATAAAGATTTATATACTTTTTTAACTAGCTCTTCTATAGTTTGAATTGTTTTTGTTCGAGAAAGGTTTATTTTCATTATGGATATATTTTACTGAATTGAAGAAGATATTGATTTTTTCAATTATTTCTTATTCATTGAAGCTTATGTATAGAGGAAAGATATGACTAAATCCTTTAAGCAATAAAATCTATTAATATGTTTTTTCCTCATTTTTACCTTTGAATCAGTGAATAAATGTATATTTTTCTTAATACCGGTATCACTATCGATATTTAAAAAAAGATAATCGGCATTGATACCGGTACAGGAAAGCTCGATATTTTAACATCACTAATAGGAGCCTTCCCTCTAAGCATCATTACGAAAGAAAAATAAGGAAAAAATATATCTGTGCACACTTCAGAGCTTCCTCCTAAAAATCCTTTCTGTGGTCTTCCACTCCCCCCTCCATTTTCTCTTCCACATCGTTTCATACATTCCTCAGATTAGCACTTATTATACAAAAGCATAGATTAGAATGAGATATCATTACTTGACCTATATGACCTCTCCTAAGCTTTCGACAGTGTTTCTTACCCGATTGCCTTAGGGGAAATGAAAAACTTGCATATAGAAGATTTCTTGTTTAATAGTTATTTACCTAATCACATGAAGTCAGAAAGATAGAAAAACACACATCATGTAAGGTGTTAGTACTCAAATCCGTTGTTTTAAAAATATTTATAAATGATTTACAATCTATGGCTCAAATTGCCTACTTGTCCAATTTTCAGATGATTTTCAGTTTCTTCTCTTCAAAAACATAGAACTCTAGATCACCTAATCTTTGAAATGGAATCCACATCTGTAAGAGTAATACAATATTCTACAAAAAGAAATGGGGTCAGAGTAAATTTAAGTAAAACTCAATTCATATTCATCGGATCAAGACCTTTCATAGGCAGCACACCCAAGGACCTAGAAAAAAGTAGGACTTATGTTACACCACTTCCTTCTGTTAGCAACTTAGGATTAATTATTGTGCACATTTACCTTTTAAATCTCATTTCGAATAAATATGTTCTAAAACAATCGGCATGCACTCCTTCTTAAATAGAAATATAGATTTTTTTGACAGACACAGCAGGATAATAACGGTGGATGCTTTAATTCTTAGCGACATCTCAGTTTGCTCTGTGATAAGGAGCGGCTGTAATAAATATATTAAGCAAGGTCCAAGACATTCATAATTTAGCTGCTGAAATCGCTGTTGATTAGGAGAAAATGTCTGACCGGAACAACATAATTAATTAGGGAGCTAAGATGGCTTAAAGTAGAAGACCAAATCATATTTGACGTGGCGATGTTTATGCATAAGTTAAAAAGAGATGCCATACCTGAATAGATCATGAAGATTAATACCGTTTGCAGTTCAGTGGAAACAAACGCTTGACAGTCACAAGATCTCGTGATTCCAAGAATAAGAACAAAGAGTAGACGAAGCCCTATCTGTCAGGGATCCTTAATTATGGAACAGTCTGTCAGAGGACATAAATGAAGCACAAACAGCACAGGTTATCAAAGAGAAGCTTAGAGAAAATTTACACCATAATTGAAAATATCAACGCATTAGCCTATATGTTTTAATACCGTAAAAAAAAAAAAATCTAAAATGTCGTGGTATTTATCCATGATGTTTCTTGTATTGTGCATATATATTTTATGAATACCCACAGTATATTGTTTTGTAAATAAAATAATTAATTTGGCAAATACTCAGTTATTCTTTTTCCTATTCAATTCACTCACTTTCAGCACCTCTCTGTCTCCATCCCTTCTCTTTCTCCACTTTTCTTCTACCCTCATTCTACCTTCCACTAAATAGTGATCAGACATTAAACAACTAGCTCCACATCTCAATGCCTTTACATCCTGTACTCTTCCCCTCACCCTCCTGTCTAGCTCACGAACATCATTAGTGCTCTGTTAGCAATTCTGTACTTTGACCCACTTGCATTATGCAAATCCTTTTAAAAACAGCATTAACGATCAATAACTCCCCCTCAATACGCATTTCTATAATTTTCTCTACACTCTCATTTTTACCAGGGCATCTGAGTGGGGCACCCAAAATTTAGTAAAATTCAGTGCCTCCAAGACACAGTTTCTGGCTAACTCTTTATCTTCCTCTCCTCCTGGTAGCCCTATTATTTTCAAAACTAATAAAATATACATTCTTAATTTTATCAACTCATCAGGAATCCATATAGCCTCTAACTTTTCTTGGAGGCATCACATAATCCAAATATCTAAATCTGCATCCATAAAATTGGGAGTTCTCTTTCGTTTTTGTCATTGCTTTAAGTCATTACAGTTACTTAGAATCTATGAAGGTCTTATCCATCCCAGCTTTGAATACTGCTCACACATCTGGATTCCTTCTTCTTATATTTATCTCCTTGATAGGGTTGAATCTGAGGCATTCAGTCGCTAATCCCTTCTCTTCTATTCTGGATTCTCTTCCTCTTTGCCGTAAGGTATCATCCCTTTTTCTTTTCTATCGTTACTATTTCCGTCACTGCGCTGATGAGATGGTTAGTTGCAACCCTCCCACACTACTGAGGCTGCGTAACACTCACCAAGCGGCCTCGTGCCACAAGTACTTTGTGGGGATTTGTAGCTCACGGTTTTGGTCGGCAAAGCGACTGCTTCTTCCTATCTACCTCTAGACCCTGGAACTCTCTTCCTCCTTCTGTATTTCCAAATTCCTATAACCTATCTTCCTTCAAAAAAGGACATATCGTCATCTCAGTCCTAATCCTCCTAATCTCTATGCCCTCAATACTTTAACTATTCTTTCAGTCTGTTCTTTTCCGTTTTGTATCATTACCTAGTGTCTGCCTTGTACGTAACCTTTTTTATTCTTCGTTTATATGTTTGCTTCGTGCCCGGGCCTTTATTGATGAGAATAATTTTCTTGCCTGTCCCAGTGTCACACTTATAAAAAATTACACCATCCATAGGCACTAACATTCACCCAAACCTGGAATCCGATCTCATTTTAGCCCATATGATCAGTGGTAATACCCCTTCCCTTATCAACACACTTACATATTTACTCCTCTGCGAACAGAGCCGCTTCCTCTCTTACATGCCTTCTATCAACTCCAGATACACTACCTACCACACTTCTAAGTGTCACCTCACCTTTCCATATCCGGGGTATTCTGGCAAGAGAGATAAAGTCAGTACCCAAGTAAATGGGTCTCTGAATGTGCGCGGTTGTGGTGTTAGTGAGAATAAGGTGGAGGTGAAAGTATGCTTGTGAATAGAAGTAAGGATATGCTAACACTATACTTTGTACTATTGTTAAAAGAGATTTTTTATGTGTTGCAATAAGTAAAAGGCAGAATAACATACAATCAATAGATAACGATTAAGCATTAAGAAATACAGAAGAATTGAGATATATAAAATCATTGCCTCAGGTTCCTTACATTTTGGAAATCAATGTGGACAAAATAGTCAACAACACAGTACTTTGGTATTTTCTTTGTATATATTAAAGCAGTCTTCATGGATAGCACTATAACGTAGCATGTAGAATGCTCGAATTGGGAGCCAATAGCTGGGTTATATGGAAGAGCACCCAATCATAAATCTCCAGCTTTCTTCCCGATGTATCCACCCCCAAATACGGACTTATAGTGACATTATAATAGCATTCTTCCAAAACACTGGCCAAGCATTGCACAATTTCTTAAAGGTCACTTTTTTGCTCAATATATGTCAGGTCTGTATTGTTTATGTTTTCATTTATCAACCACTATTTTTAATTGACAGAGTCCTTATTAGAGTCCAAATTCAAGAAGACAACATTTCAACCGTAAACCATGCATTTAATGCTTAGAAATGGTCTTAAATCAGCTCATCTTCAGCCAACTGAAATGCTTGATTTAAGGGCCATCCCGTGGACCATGAGCCTCATCCAAGAGTATGTATTTGACGCTACAATACAGGATTTATTTCTTCTTCAAAATCTTGAGTATTTCCTCTAATGTTTCTGAACCCTCAAGTACGAGATATCAGTTTGCAAGTGTTGTTAGATACTACGCAATAACACACTTACGAATAAATCCTAGGGAGGCGTATATAGCATTATTTCCAGAGTCCAGATTAAATTGGAACATAGGCGATGCCAGTCTTTCTTGAAAGTTACAATGTAATGGAAAAAGATAGCTCTAAGTGGATTGGAGATGGAATACTTTGCTTGAAAAAATATTTCTGCAATAGGAAGTAATTTTATTGAAATTATTGTTTCAAATAATTATGGGATCAGAATTCACTATAATAACTGCATAACATAAACCAACAAGAAAGTAATGGGTGTGGACTTAGTAATCATAAGTCCAGGTTCGAGTCCCGGTCGGGGTAAAAAATGATTCATGTTTTCACATATGTAATGTGCTATTTGGATAATTCATGGCCCGAATGAGATTGGGAATCGAATTAAATGCTAAAATGAAGCCACGAGTGAGGTTGGGGAATCTGTAATATGAATATAGTGGCATTCAGTTAGAATGCGTTCATTTCTAAGTATAGCAGATATAAGCTATAAGGTTGGGTTACTTTTAACCTTCTGTGGTGTAGTGGTAGCGCCTTGACTTAGTAATCATAAGTCCTAGGTTTGAGTCCCGGTCGGGGTAAAAAATGATTCATGTTTTCACATATGTAATGTGCTATTTGGTTATTTCATGGCCCGAATGAGATTGGGAATCGAATTAAATGCTAAAATGAAGCCACGAGTGAGGTTGGGGAATCTGTAATATGAATATAGTGGCATTCAGTTAGAATGCGTTCATTCCTAAGTATAGCAGATATAAGCTATAAGGTTGGGTTCCTTTTAACCTTCTGTGGTGTAGTGGTAGCGCCTTGACTTAGTAATCATAAGTCCTAGGTTCGAGTCCCGGTCGGGGTAAAAAATGATTCATGTTTTCACATATGTAATGTGCTATTTGGTTATTTCATGGCCCGAATGAGATTGGGAATCGAATTAAATGCTAAAATGAAGCCACGAGTGATGTTGGGGAATCTGTAACATGAATATAGTGGCATTCAGTTAGAATGCGTTAATTTCTAAGTATAGCAGATATAAGCTATAAGGTTGGGTTCCTTTTAACCTTCTGTGGTGTAGTGGTAGCGCCTTGACTTAGTAATCAAAAGTCCTAGGTTCGAGTCCCGGTCGGGGTAAAAAATGATTCATGTTTTCACATATGTAATGTGCTATTTGGTTATTTCATGGCCCGAATGAGATTGGGAATCGAATTGAATGCTAAAATGAAGCCACGAGTGAGGTTGGGGAATCTGTAATATGAATATAGTGTCATTCAGTTAGAATGCATTCATTCCCAAGTATAGCAGATATAAGCTATAAGGTTGGGTTCCTTTTAACCTTCTGTGGTGTAGTGGTAGCGCCTTGACTTAGTAATCATAAGTCCTAGGTTCGAGTCCCGGTCGGGGTAAAAAATGATTCATGTTTTCACATATGTAATGTGCTATTTGTTTATTTCATGGCCCGATTGAGATTGGGAATCGAATTAAATGCTAAAATGAAGCCACGAGTGAGGTTGGGGAATCTGTAATATGAATATAGTGGCATTCAGTTAGAATGCGTTCATTCCTAAGTATAGCAGATATAAGCTATAAGGTTGGGTTCCATTTAACCTTCTGTGGTGTAGTAGTAGCGCCTTGACTTAGTAATCATAAGTCCTAGGTTCGAGTCCCGGTCGGGGTAAAAAATGATTCGTGTTTTCACATATGTAATGTGCTTTTTGTTTATTTCATGGCCCGAATGAGATTGGGAATCGAATTAAATGCTAAAATGAAGCCACGAGTGAGGTTGGGGAATCTGTAATATGAATATAGTGGCATTCAGTTAGAATGCATTCATTCCCAAGTATAGCAGATATAAGCTATAAGGTTGGGTTCCTTTTAACCTTCTGTGGTGTAGTGGTAGCGCCTTGACTTAGTAATCATAAGTCCTAGGTTCGAGTCCCGGTCGGGGTAAAAAATTATTCATGTTTTTACATATGTAATGTGCTATTTGGTTATATATATATATATATATATATATATATATATATATATATATATATATATATATATATATATATATATATATATATATATTATATATATATATATATATATATATATATATATATATATATATATATATATATATATATATATATATATATATATATATATATATATATATATATATATATATATATATAAATGCATATATATATATATATATATATATATATATATATATATATATATATATATATATATATATATATATATATATATATATATATATATATATATAATATATATATATATATATATATATATATATATATATATATATATATATATATATATATATATATATATATATATATATATATGCATATATATATATATATATATATATATATATATATATATATATATATATATATATATATATATATATATATATATATATATATATATATATATATATATATATATATATATATATATATATATATATATATATATATATATATATATATACATATATATATATATATATATATATATATATATATATATATATATATATATATATATATATATATATATATATATATATATATATATATATATATATATATATATATATATATATATATATATATATATATATATATATATATATATATATATATATATATATATATATATATATATATATATATATATATATATATATATATATATATATATATATATATATATATATATATATATATATATATATATATATATATATATATATATATATATATATATATATATATATATATATATATATATATATATATATATATATATATATATATATATATATATATATATATATATATATATATATATATATATATATATATATATATATATATATATATATATATATATATATATATATATATATATATATATATATATATATATATATATATATATATATATATATATATATATATATATATATATATATATA
>JAXCGZ010002529.1:47500-50246 GCA_037179515.1 Halocaridina rubra
TATATATATATATATATATATATATATATATATATATATATATATATATATATATATATATATATATATATATATATATATATATATATATATATATATATATATATATATATATATATATATATATATATATATATATATATATATATATATATATATATATATATATATATATATATATATATATATATATATATATATATATATATATATATATATATATATATATATATATATATATATATATATATATATATATATATATATATATATATATATATATATATATATATATATATATATATATATATATATATATATATATATATATATATATATATATATATATATATATATATATATATATATATATATATATATATATATATATATATATATATATATATATATATATATATATATATATATATATATATATATATATATATATATATATATATATATATATATATATATATATATATATATATATATATATATATATATATATATATATATATATATATATATATATATATATATATATATATATATATATATATATATATATATATATATATATATATATATATATATATATATATATATATATATATATATATATATATATATATATATATATATATATATATATATATATATATATATATATATATATATATATATATATATATATATATATATATATATATATATATATATATATATATATATATATATATATATATATATATATATATATATATATATATATATATATATATATATATATATATATATATATATATATATATATATATATATATATATATATATATATATATATATATATATATATATATATATATATATATATATATATATATATATATATATATATATATATATATATATATATATATATATATATATATATATATATATATATATATATATATATATATATATATATATATATATATATATATATATATATATATATATATATATATATATATATATATATATATATATATATATATATATATATATATATATATATATATATATATATATATATATATATATATATATATATATATATATATATATATATATATATATATATATATATATATATATATATATATATATATATATATATATATATATATATATATATATATATATATATATATATATATATATATATATATATATATATATATATATATATATATATATATATATATATATATATATATATATATATATATATATATATATATATATATATATATATATATATATATATATATATATATATATATATATATATATATATATATATATATATATATATATATATATATATATATATATATATATATATATATATATATATATATATATATATATATATATATATATATATATATATATATATATATATATATATATATATATATATATATATATATATATATATATATATATATATATATATATATATATATATATATATATATATATATATATATATATATATATATATATATATATATATATATATATATATATATATATATATATATATATATATATATATATATATATATATATATATATATATATATATATATATATATATATATATATATATATATATATATATATATATATATATATATATATATATATATATATATATATATATATATATATATATATATATATATATATATATATATATATATATATATATATATATATATATATATATATATATATATATATATATATATATATATATATATATATATATATATATATATATATATATATATATATATATATATATATATATATATATATATATATATATATATATATATATATATATATATATATATATATATATATATATATATATATATATATATATATATATATATATATATATATATATATATATATATATATATATATATATATATATATATATATATATATATATATATATATATATATATATATATATATATATATATATATATATATATATATATATATATATATATATATATATATATATATATATATATATATATATATATATATATATATATATATATATATATATATATATATATATATATATATATATATATATATATATATATATATATATATATATATATATATATATATATATATATATATATATATATATATATATATATATATATATATATATATATATATATATATATATATATATATATATATATATATATATATATATATATATATATATATATATATATATATATATATATATATATATATATATATATATATATATATATATATATATATATATATATATATATATATATATATATATATATATATATATATATATATATATATATATATATATATATATATATATATATATATATATATATATATATATATATATATATATATATATATATATATATATATATATATATATATATATATATATATATATATATATATATATATATATATATATATATATATATATATATATATATATATATATATATATATATATATATATATATATATATATATATATATATATATATATATATATATATATATATATATATATATATATATATATATATATATATATATATATATATATATATATATATATATATATATATATATATATATATATATATATATA
>JAXCGZ010002530.1:0-2500 GCA_037179515.1 Halocaridina rubra
AACTTACTTAGAAGGAAGGGAACAGAGGGTTAGAGTAAGACACTCAGTGTCTGAATGGAGAAGAGTTAGTAGTGGAGTTCCACAGGGTTCAGTTTTAGGGCCACTTTTGTTCCTTGTATATGTAAATGACCTACCAGAGTCTGTAAATTCATTCATGAATATGTTTGCAGATGATGCAAAGATTGTGAAGAAAGTAAAAAACGAGAACAATGGTAGAGAACTTCAGGAGGATCTAAATAATCTGCATGAGTGGTCAGAAAAGTGGCTAATGAAATTCAATACTTCAAAATGTAAGGTAATGAGAATGGGTACAAGTGCAAGAAGGCCCAAGCTTGACTACTCGGTGGCTGGAGTACAACTTCAAGAGACAGAAAATGAGAGAGATCTAGGAGTAAACATACTGGCAGATTTGTCTCCAGAAATACATATAAATGGCATAGTAAGGGCAGCATATGCTTTCTTATGAAATGTAAGGGTAGCCTTCAGGCACATGGACAAGGAAATGTTCAGAAATATTTATGCAACCTATGTGAGGCAAAAACTCGAATATGCCGCCCCCTTTTGGAATCCGCACTTGAAAAAGCACATAGCTAAGCTTGAAAAAGTTCAAAGACATGCCACGAAACTGGTGCCAGAAATACGCAATCTCAGTTATGATGAGAGGCTGAGGAAATTAGACTTACCATCACTCGAAGCTAGAAGAGTGAGGGGGGGATATGGTGACAGTCTTTAAATTCCTTCATGGTTATGATAGAGTGGATAGGGATCGATATTTTGATATGGCTGGCTCTAGAACTAGAGGTCATAGTTTGAAGCTTCGTAAGAAAACTTGTTTGCAGGATGTAAGGAAATACTTTTTCAGTGTAAGAGTAGTTGATAATTGGAATTGGCTAAGCGAGGAGGTAGTTAATGCTATCTCAATCCATAGTTTTAAGGACAGGTATGATAAGTATCACTAAGTCTAAAATGGAACCGATCAGGAGACGGGAAGATACGAGCTTTGGGCTCTTTCCCGTAAACACAATTAGGTAATCACAATTAGGTAATCACACAAATGCTGATGGATTAGCTGGTAAGGCAGTAGAATTAAAAGATAGGATTCACAACAGTAAGACAGATATAGTAGCAATTACAGAGACTAAGTTGAGTGAGGACATAAAGAGTGTCACAGTTTTTCCTAAGGGCTTCAGAATATTAAGGGTTGAAAGATCTGAGAGCACTGGTGGAGGGATAGCACTGCTCATAAGTGAAAGGATTCAAGTTGAAGAAATAAACTCGGCTATAGAAAGTGAGTTCAAGGAATTTCTTGTTGCTCGCATAAATACTGGAGCAGAGAGCATAATAATAACTGTTGTATATAACCCACCAAGGAACCAGAATAGGCTAGAAATTTATGAGGAAAGTCATATAGATACTATTGAAGTCATAAACTCAGTTGTTAACATGGCACGGGAGAGAAAATGTAGGATTTTGATTATGGGAGATTTTAATCATAAAGAGATAGATTGGATAAATCTTGACCCACACAGTGGTGAGGACTCATTCAGGGCAAGATTCCTAGATTAAGTACAAGGGAATTTCCTACACCAACATGTAATGGAATCAACGAGGGCCAGGGGTGGGGATGAGCCATCACTACTTGATCTAGTATTCACAGATAATGTGTTGGATATTGAAAAAATTGAGTATGAACCACCAATTGGAAAGAGTGACCACTGTCTGTTGTTGATGGAGTATATCATTGAAGATATTCTGCCTGAGAGTAGAGGCACTGAGGATATGAGGAGGAACTATCCGAAAGGAGATTACATCAAAATGAATGAGCTTTTTGCAGTTATTGAGTGGAGAACCTTATTTTACAAAAAAATCTGTACAAGAAATGTATGACATCTTTCGTGAAAAATATGGGAAGATAGTAGATTGCTGCATACTTGTCACCAAAGTAAGTGTAATTCATGCCAGAGAGAAATGGTTTGAAAATAAGTGTAAAAGAGCTAAAGAGTGGAGAGACAAATGCTGGAAAAGGTATAGGAGGAGAAAAAACATAAATGCCTAGCAAACCTACAAAAGAGCAAGAAATGACTACCTAAGTAAAAGGAGAGATGCAGAGAGAGACTATGAGAGGGACATCACCAGGAAGGCTAAAGAAAATCCCAAGCTTTTCCACAGCTTTATCAGACGAAAACTGAAGGTAAAAGAACAGGTTTTAAGGCTAAAGAGAGCGGATGGAAGCATCACTGAGACGGATGAAGAGATCTGCAAAGAATTGAACGAGGAGTTTCAGTCAGTATTTAAAATAGAAAATACCCCATCCCCTCAGATTGCAGAGATAGAAGCTCAAGGGCCGGTATTAGAGAACATCAACCTTACAGCCACAGAGGTATGGAAAGCGCTGATGGAATTAGATGTTCATAAAGCTACAGGTCCTGATGACATATCCCCTCATGTACTTAAAAAATGCGCAAACTCAATATCAGTGGTACTAAGTATCATATTTAAA